>KV428168.1:0-60980 GCA_001632355.1 Sistotremastrum suecicum HHB10207 ss-3
TCATCTTGTCTTGACACGCAATGCGTGGAGATGGACGAAACGCCTGCCGGCCGGGTCTGCAGGCCCCTGCACCCTCGCTGCGACTCTCCAGGAATGGTCGACCGCCCCGGACACCACTGCGGATGCAGTGGCGAGCTGAGCAACTCGTTCCGATGCGTATAGCATCTACCATTCCCTTCTAGTCCCGAAGGACAACGAGCCTTCACCGTCAAGCCCAGGGGGCGTCAGGCTTATGGGGCTGTCGGGAGAGAACTGGGGAAAGCACCTGCTACCTGGGTAGCAGTATTAAGTATGTGAATCACAGTAATTGACTCTCCGACGGAGAAACGGCCGAATCATGATAGTGCGGAGTTCGATTATACCCTCGCAGCTTGAGGGCAGAAAGTTCCGAAAACAGTCTGTAGTCTGAAGAGGAGCGAAATCAGCGGAATGACGCGCAGGCGAAGTTTCCGGGGTTTCAATGCGAGCATTGGCATAAAGGACGTGCCATGGTGCCTATATATTACCTCAGTACTTGCATGACTGACTCGAATATTTTCAGTCTTCAAATTTCAAGTTGCCTCAGGTTGACAAGGGTGTTGTAATTAATCTCGTCTTCTCTGTTTCGACGAGAGGCCAGACGCAGTCTCGGGTGACATGGAGTCGAGGAGTGTATCCGGTTCGCCTGCGTTGGCAACCAAACCAGCCAGTGTCTGGCAGCCCCTCCTTCACGGGTGTAAGCCTGCCAAGTGCATGTGCGACAAGTATTACCAGAGGACCCAGATGCCACGATGATCTGATTGCTGTCCTCGGAAATACACTAGTATCTGTCGTGATTTCTGAGTGTCATCTCCAGAGAACCGCACTTTTTCATCAATCATACCAAGCTGTTTTGTGGATGACGGGCACTGATCGAAGCCTGAGCGGGAGGTGAGGACATTATTCTGTTGGGGAAGAAATACAACGAGAGATTCCTCATAGATGCCTATACATGTGATCCAAGGAGCGACGAATAATGAAAATACTGACAACGCCAATGGGGTGGTACGACTCACCGATACAAAGACTCCTGAGGCAGCCGAAGAGACCACGAGGGTAGGAGGCATCATGATTGAGAGGGGTGGTATTAGGAAGCATGTTTCATGTAGCCTTTACGGCTGGAGGAACAACTGGAGTCCTGTATGCTCATTAGAATTCTGCGAGATATACCCTTGGATATACGAAACGATATCGTCCCAAGTTCGAGTCCAGATCCCAACTTCATCAGAATTTGCTTTCGCCACCGCGGTGATCCTTTTTTGCCTTTGAAGACCCCTTGACTTGAAGTAACCTCTTCGCAAGTTTTGCTCACCCCTCGACGAATCGCAATGTTCAGCAAATGCTGAAATCCAGTCATTCCCAATAAGCAAGACAATGAGATTCGAGGACAATACACCTGCAGAATTTCAGATTTATATGTCGCAATCAAGAAAATTTTGACCTCGAAGGAGCTGTTGACTGAGCGAAATCCGATGAATTTCGTGAATGTGGAACGCTGGAAGACCGGGTGTGGATAGGTATCAGAAAATCTTCTTATGCAGTATACATAACATTCATTTCCCTGCAGCGTGGGTGGTCTTTAGGTCGAGAGCTCGATGCATGATGTAGTATCCCGGTAGTCGTAGGGTCAACGATAGGCCTTCACTCGCTTCTCGAGCTTCCGACAACGCCGCCAAATTCATCGCCATCGACAATATATGTATCCGAGGACGTAGCTGGTACACACAATGTTCAAGTCGGTTATTACAACAGATACTAATACATTGTTCCAAATTTTACAAATTACGATGCACATGAGAATAGTTGTACAAAATCGGGCCTGAACCAGTGATACGTGCAGACAAGGACTTGGCGGTAGAAACCGGGCTATGCAATACTTGTCAGAAGCAAGATAGAAACGCTGAGAAGACAATACGGACCGGAGATCAAACATGCAGGGCACCATAACTGAAGCGGGGTGTACGGAAGATGAGCTGCATATTAGAGTAGTCTCCATGACTGAAATGAAGGCTGTTTGTTAGATCCACGACTTTGGATGTAACTGACAGGGACTTACAAGTCTTTCCACCCAAGGATGGCATTGGCTCCCAGCACTACAATCTCAAAGAACGGCTCCAACTGGCTCAACTGATGATCATTGTTTTCTTCGAAGTAGCCACAAGCGCAGATCATGGCTTGGCATAGCATCCAATCGTTTGGTACGCATTTTTCCGAATCTTTGACAAAAAAGTCATGCAGCTTCAGTTCGAAAGCGAAGGCGCCCAGGACCGCGGGGGAGAATACCAGTCTTAAGAGCCCCTGCATTCAAGAGGTTAAAAAATAAATATGCCTCAAGTTATCTCCGGATGACTTGAGATTCTTACCGTCATATAATTCGCAACTTTCTCACCATCTTCGTGGAAATATAAATAATAGCGAGTTCGCATAAAGGCGGCGAACAGTGCCAGTTTGAGAAATGCTTCACCACATGACAGCTTGTGTGCAAAAGGAGCGCCTAATCCTTGCTTCTTCGAGAAAGGCATGAAGCCAGCGGTATGAAAGGGGGTTCGCAAAGGAGCACCGTTATCCTGCAACGCGACCGACCGCTCGACCGCAAAATCGCGCATGAAACACACCGAGTCGGCGTCTTTGCCATTCTTCCAATCATCCTGTGCGTAGGGAGGTAACTGCGACTGGTCCGTCGCGTGGGCGTCATTCTGGGCATGTCGATAGAGAGCCTCCAGCACCGGTTCGAACCAGTCGTAAACGGCTGTCAAGCCATGCCTCAGCCACATAGCACCCATGAGAGCTTCGAAAAGATTTGCAATAACTTTGGGAGGCTCCCTCGATCGACTTTCCGGGGTTTGCTTCCAGATCCAAACTGCTAACGCGTCACTTGGCTCAAAGGAAAGGAACGGGTGCTCCAAAAGCCCCATGTGGAAGGCTAGATGTGCCATGAAGCTATTGCGCGTCAATAAAGATGCCATGGACTTGGAAGAATCACAGAATCAGCAAGGGGAGCGAGAGCAACAATGGCGCATATACTCACTGCGTGATCTAAAGCGGTCTTAGCTACATGTTCGCACCACCTTCGGACGACGTAGTCGACTACAAGGTCCCCCGCATATTCAAGCAGCTTATTCGAGACCGGCACACCTAATGCAATTGCGGCGTGAGGAGAGAAACCAGATGCCGACTTGCGGAAATGTTCCTACCAGATATTTTGCTGCAATCAGCAACGATGGCCGCTACGAACTCTTCCGACAACTCTCCAGCAATCTTATCCAGAGAACGGTTCTCTGTCGCATGACAATTAAATAGGAGCTTCTGCAACTTCGGCGGCAGGTCAGGAAGGTCCGGGAAAACGTCCGGTGGGAGATCAGCTAGCTCCTTGATCAAGAGTGTCTCGAGACAGTTCCCTGGATTTCCTTGTTTAGATTCGTCCGTGCGTTTCTGTTCACGTTTCAGTCGTATAAACTGGGACTGAGATAGGCTAGGCATTTCATAAGATGGATTCGTTCGGGTCCTTTGGGGAGTGATTGAGAATGAAGAACGAGCGTGAGGGGCGTGAAGATATAGATACTGAGAGACTGGATGTGGAATGAACGACTAGTAAAGATAGACGGGTAGGGAGGCCAACGAGAGCCTGAGCATGCGCGCCGCCATATCAATGCAACATGGCGGAGGAGAAAAGTGGGTCCGATTCCGATTCCGAGTTCAACTCGTCCAGGAATGGCATGCGAGCAACACCAAAAAAGTCCAGGATGTTGTCAACAGGCTACAAGTCTTTCTGTGTATATTTTGGATCATGTATATTTGACCAGAAATATCTTTGGTAATTTTTATCACGAGCCTGAGCGACCGTGACGTTTGGTTCCGTGTCGAGGTATTGACGACCGAGCGAGCCCAAATAGGCGCATATGGTTCCGTATGCGCATATAGAGCCCTACGTCACTTCATCGAGTGTCCTAAAAAATCCCCCTTCGCAAAACAGGCTCTCTTTGCTACCACGACCATCAACACAACCCGAAAAAACACTCCTCTAGAAGTCATGAATACTAGTACTAGTACTACCAACCCAACATCAGATAATACCGCCACCATCGTCTCACGTCCAGAACGCAACGAGAATGTCGAGTACGTCACTAATACCAATCACACCTACTACTTCAACCATCTCTGTCCCCCGCCAGGCGTCCTTTGTCCCGTCCCCTCAGGTTCCCTCACCCCACGATTATCATGGCGCCCATCGACGTCGAACATGCTACTCCTGACGGTCCCTCACCTCCTCACTTCCACATCTGTCATGCCCTTGCCCGAGGAAAAATAAAAACCATGTCTCTTTTGAAAAAAATATCGCTCTTCACAAAAGGTGAACTCGGATTACCATCAGGGACTGAAGAAAAGTCTGCCAGTGGCAAAAAGAACTTCAAGCTTACGAACCTGTGGAGATCGAGACTGGCTCCTGGGTCTGGAATCTTTATAGATTTGAAGTCGAGGACCAAATACGACGGGTCGATCGAGGCGAGAGTCAAGGAACAGCCCGAAAGCCTAACCATCTTTCCTGGCTCTGCCAAATCGCACCCACTCATTTCCAATAAGCGCAATCGAAAAATGGTCAGGGATGCTTTAAAGGTGAATTGAGCCCCTGAATACCGACCTCCTTGCTCACGCACTTCACCAAAGCGAAAGCCCGTTCCCGAAAACACTGCACCCACATTCCCCGCGACGACAAGTGAATTTCTTGGGCGCAAATATCCTCGTCAGTCGTTCAGGCCGAGGTCCGAAGTTACTACGTTATTCGAGGATCCCGGGTTCCTCCAGATGTTCGAAGAATTCCTGGGAGAACCGGTTGGGCCATGCATCGGGATACCTTCAAACAAGTCGAGACTCGAGACCACCCTCCAGCGATGATATTCATGAAGCCGAGAAGTCCTGTGATTGACGTCTGGTTTTAATTTGCTTGAACGAATTCTACGACTCTAGGAGCCCCTCTCAGCCTGTACTATATCCGGTCCTCTTTTTCTCGCGCGCGACACATGTATTTTCAGTCCCAGTCAGTTGATTTGTATGTGTAATTAATGTATTCGATGTCCAACTTCTCGAGAACAGCCTGCATTCAATCCATGTTATTCTATTTGAGCAGACTAAAATGATTTCGACCGAGTGATCCAAACAAAAACGACGAGGATATTCAAGCTAGCCAAAGTCCTTCGCATGCATCGATAGAGTCAGATCGTTGACTCGGTCACTTTTTCAAAAGTCTGCGTGAAGCGCCTGCGACAGTCTGTCATTCAGACGAGCAATTGCTGCTTGGGCGTCTCGAATTGGATGATGAACATTTGTGAGAAATATGCATATATGACATCGTAATAGCGCCGACAGAGCACATCGAGCAAAAACTCCATTCACGACGTACTATTACTAGTCTTATTAGCTGCTATGTGAACAAAGTTGCCCGCTAATGGGGGTCCGAGTTTATACTGCTCCGCAAATGCCGAGATGTTGAACAACCTCAGGGAGGCGGGAACACTCGTCGGGAATTCTGGCGACTGCTCATATAATAGGAACGTATATCTGATTCATGAATTAGAACGAGCGACAAACACTCTTCTCAGCATACGCACCTATGAGGATCTGACCCATTCGGAGGCGTGGGTTGGAAATATTCACTAAGCGCAGCTGTGGTGTTCACTAAGGTTTGACGCTGCAGCTTAAATCCTCCGCCCAAGAAATGCCGAATTTGAGAAATATTAGGGTTTTGAGGAGTCGGATCGTCGGGGTCTAGAGAAGGTAGTAAGGAAAGAAAGTTAGCAATAGCCATGAGGCGTCAATTGACCGTACTCACCAACCATGGCTACCACAAAGGTTTTATTCGCATACTTGGGAGAAATGTCAGGTATCGTCCATATCGGTCTATCCGCAGTGTCTATCGGGCATTCAGCATTGTATGCAAACGACTTATGAGTACAGACGAACCTGCCCTGGGGACCAGTTTCCCCAGTTCGGCTTGCACTTCGTGTCCATCAAAGTGCCAACTCGTGCCAAGAGTGAATATCGGGTTAAAGGAAGACAAGATGTCTGGGACAAGCTTCCACTGAATGAAGGCTTCTTTGGCTCGCTCGGGCCCTACGAAGCTTGGAATAATGAAAGCCGAAACGCTGGCTAGGTGGAGAGCAGCAGCGATCGATAGATAAAACCGAGATCGAAGAGACATGGTGCTCGAGGAGGTAACTGCGAAACTGTCGACATGGCGTTGTAGAAGTTCTCCCTTATATATTGGAGCGAGAAGAAGTGCGTTCGATAGCTCTCAGAATGTGCGATGCATGTGCAAGAGCACCCGCTAAGCTGTAGCCGATACATGATCACGGTGAACGAAAGGATATCGGAATATGACGTCGTGATGCCTTTGTCATGCCATTGTCCAAAGACCCCAACGGAAGCGCATGAAAGCAAGCAGATAAGATTGCCTTGCAGATCCGGAAATCTTAAAGCTTTGCCGACAGCCACGTTCTCGATCAGAATACTTCCAGACGTTCCGCATAATTAGCAGTCGTAGCATTTTGACCACGGACCAAGGCATTGTCTTTGACCTTGGGATACGATGAGAACGTCTCCGGCGCCATCAAGAAAGCTTCTTTCCGCAGTGAAAGATGATTATGATCCCGGACAGAAGTACTGGAGCAGCGCCATGTTGGTTCTTCGACAGATTCACCAGTGAGCGGGTTGGCTGAAAGGAGATGCATTCCAGATGCAGCAAGTCGCCCATATAACTAGACGTTGTCAGGCCATCAAGACAGTGGAGTTCAGTGAAAGCGAGGCCCCCAATGACGAAGAACATTGTGGTTCCGAGTAGCGTTTGATTTTAAGCGCTCGTCGGGTTTGCTTGATCACCTTTTGCAGTAGCTTTTTATTCGCTGTCTCAGTTTATTCGCATATTCCAACTGCTTCAGCCCTTTCATTGTCAAGCTATATTTGAATTCAAAGGCGGGCAACATGACCATGCCATGTATTGTAAAAACTTCTTTGCGCCCCACACTACTTTAAATCGAATGGAGAAATGCTTACTACCCCATCCATCCGACAATGGCGCGACTACGACGTTGTCTTATTGGCACTGACGGTGATGAAATTTCCGGCCAGTGGGGGTCCAAATTTAAACTGCTCGGCAAATGCAGAAATATTGAATCCAGAGATAGGTGTCGTTAGGGAGGTCGGAAAGTCTGTCGGTTGCGCGAACAGCAAAAAGGTGTATCTTAATCGGAGGTAGGTTAGCTCGGCCCTAACATCCGTCATAGAATGACACTAACCTGTGAGGATCAGAGCCATCGGGGGGTGTCGGCTGTAGATAATTGCTCAATGCAGCTGTGGTGTTTACTAGTACACCGTTCTCCAATTTGAAGCCGCCTCCCAAGAAATGCCGGATCTGGGCAACAGTGGGGTCTTGAGGAGTAGGAGCGTCGGGGTCTGTAGAGGTATCGTCATCGATCGCCGAAGTGAAACCATCCAAATTTTACTCACCGACCATCGCAACCACGAACGTCTTTTTCTCAAAGCCAGGAGAAACATCGGAGACCGACCACGTCGGTCTATTCGCCGTCTCTGTCAGAGATATAAGTTCAGCTATCACCCCAAAGTACGGTCAGTCTGACCTGCTCTTGGGATATTCGTCCCAAGGTTTCCTTCACGTGCAAGTCCATCGAAATGGAAAGTCACTCCAAGAGTGAATATCGGGTTGAATGAGGACAGAACATCTGGAACCAACTTGGCACGAATGAAAGCAGCTTTGGCTTGCGCAGGAGTTCCTCTGAATCTAGGTACAAGCGCAGAGACGCAGACTGCGTTGAGAGCAAGGGCGCCAGCGAGACCAAGCAAAAGTCGATGAAGCATTTTATCGAAGTCGTTACAGTGAGAGCATCGTGCCAGCGATCAAGCAGTCTTATATGTCGAGCCGGAAAGAAGACTCTTTGCCACCATCCGCCAGAACCACAACTTGAACATGAGAAAAAGCAGCCGAGACATATGGTCTCGGGATGAGTAGCAATTTCGGTTAATGACATCTTCACGGAGGCGTCATAATGCCTGAGAAATTCAAAGCAAGTTCCCAGTGAGAACGACTGTCTCGCATATTGTGTTCCGACCAGCTGAGCGTGGTCTCTTGAAAATATGAGTTGGCTGGTCAGGATGAGCTTCGATGCCGAATTCGATGCCGAGACTCCCGCGCTTGAACTCAAAGAGGTTGAAGCAACAAAAATATATTCCACACAGGCTTGTGAGCAATCTCAGAATGACCAACATTAAGAAGCATCACTACGTATCAGTCGCTCACGCCTGCACCAACATGAAGTTCCCTGCTAGAGGTGGACCCAAATTTACTTGCTTCGCGTACACCGAAATATTAAAATTGGCAATCGAAGTCGTAAACGGGGTCGTCGGGAAATTCTTTGGTTGAAGAAACAAGAAAGTCGGGTATCTGTTGGGTATTCTCTCAGGAATGTCACATTATCTGATAAGACAAGTTACCTGTGAGGAGGAGAGCCGACTGGGGGACCGGGCGAGAGATACTCGCTCAAGGCGGGTGTTGTGTTTCGCAAGATGGTTCCTTCTAGTTTGAATCCACCGCCAATAAAGTGCCGTATTTGTGCGAAAGTTGTATTTGTGGGGCTAGGGGCATCCGGATCTGCATAGACCGTCTTATGAGTATATGGCACATTTTTCGCATTCAATACTTACCAATCATGGCTATGACAAAAGTCTTCTTGGAAAATCGAGGTGCTACCTTGATATCCGGAATAGACCATAATGGTCTGCTAGCAGTTTCTGTGTAAAACTCTCCGTTTAGCAAGTGAGATGCAACAAAAAGAAAAAGAACGGTTACCCGGTATTGTGAGGTCGTTTCCGAGATTTACTTTGAGCGCTGTCCCATTGACATGATAAGTGATGCCAAGTGTCAGTATGGGATTGAACTTGGTGAACACGTCGGGGACGAGCTTTGATCGGATGAACGCTGCCCTGGCTCGAGCGGGTGTCCCAAATCCATGGGACGGCGAGAATGCCGCTGCGGCCGTAATACACAAGAATGAACACAACACAAGACATTTGTAGGACATTCTAGTTAGCAGACCGCTTGTGTCGACAGTTGAGCAGGAGAGACAGCCCTTATATAGCACAGAAAGACACAGATCATCGAAGCTTGACGGGTACCTGGCATAGCTCTCCTATCAGCCACAATGCGTGGCACATGTTCATCATGAGTAGAGTGGAAATAAAGAGAGGAGGAACGTTTTCTTTAAGATGAAGCTGCTATTGCCACATTCTGAGCCAGCGCTGCGCCACTGGCTCAGGTGAGTCATAACACTCTGGCCCAAAGGCCCTTCAATCGTGTCAAAGAAGTTATTGCACTCGTGCGCTCCGCGAGTTAGTGCGTCGACAGGTATCAATAGGGTAGGTGAGCGCGTGGACGACAAGGAAGTACTTGAGTTCCTGATAGTTCCTGAGCACGATGGTCGAACGCATCGCAATTGGGTCAAAAGATGATCAGAAGTCCTTGGAGGGCGTAGCAAGGTGCAGGGAGGTGCGCTCGATCCGAGTCCACCCACGCCGCTCAATCATGCAACTTGATCTGGAAACAAAAGGCCAGGCACACTCGGATAACCTTTTTGGAAGTGAATTGCATTAATTGGCAGACACAGCTACAAATCGAGATGATGCAGATAAACTGAGTTGAGGTCTTCCCCTAGGTACCTTAGCTCGGGGCAGGGCCAACCATAATGAAATTTCCGGCCACGGGTAGACCCATCTTAACTTGCTCTGCAAATGAGGAAAGATTAAAGTTGAGAATAGACGTTGTGAATGGGGTGGTCGGGAAATCCTTGGGTTGAAGGAAGAGGAATGTAGCATATCTGCGGGAAACGTGGTGAGGCTGGGATTTACGTGATCACAAAATTGCTGACCTGTGGGGAGGGGATCCAGGCAAAGGTCCCGGCCCGAGGTAGTCGCTCAGAGCCGGGGTCGTATTTCGCAATACGGTTCCCTCAAGCTTGAAACCGCCACCAATGAAATGACGAACTTGGGAGGCAGACCTGTTTGTGGGGCTGGGCGCATCAGGATCTAAATAATTAGTGTGGAGAGTCAATGAATAAATTCTGATCGGAGCAAAACAACGAGGCCACTTGCCGACCATGCCGACGACAAATGTCTTTCTTTCAAACTCTCGTTTGAAGTCGATATCAGGGATAGACCATACAGGCCTGTTGGCAGTGTCTGTAATTCAGTCAATCTGTGGGTTAGTAAGAATATCAACGGAAGAAAAATTCAAGTCTGACCTGCCGGAGTAAGATTTGTTCCTAGGTTACCCTTGAGAGCTGTCCCATTGACGTGGTATGTTATACCAAGAGTCAACCTTGGGTCGAACTTGGGAAACACGTCGGGAATGAGCTTGACGCGAATCAAAGCCGCTTTCGCTTGAGCGGGCGTCCCAAAGACAGGAAACCCAAGGGCGGGATGCACAAAGATTGTACATATCAATGCATAGAGATATAGCGAAGCTTGAAGCATGTTGACAGTGCAGGCAAGTGGGTGGTCCTCAGTGCAGAATATAGAGCAGCAGCCAAGGAGCGCCCAGCGGCCATCACAGGTGATTCAAATGATATGTGGGGCACATATCAAGAGTTAAGGGCGCACAAATAAGTGGATATGCCACTCATAGCGTGTGCCGTTAGCAATCAACTCTTTCGTAGCTAAAGCAGCGTCCAGGACTCAGAACGGTTGAAGAGAGTATCCGGCTTCCGATAAACTTTCTAGTGAATTCTGTAAGCGCCAACCCAATCGCGATCATATATAGGCCTCTTTGCTTTCCAGTGCTTTCTTGCTCTCTTACTTACTGCTGAACGATGTCTTCTCCTAACTGGCACTGGAAATCTAAGCACGTACGTTCTTACCACTTTTCGTCGTTGTCGTCCACGATCTCATCCATTCCAGGTCACCCCATGGGCGAAATCTTGGTTCGAACGCGAGCTGACCACTATAATCATCGAAGGTTACTATGCCCTTTGCTCACATCGTTCAGCAATTAATGACCGATCCTCTCACAGAGGGCGATGAGAAAGTCTCAGTGGCTCAAGTGACTGACGTGGACGGCGATGTTGAGCTCGGCCAAAGAAAGTCAAAGTATGTATCCGCTGCTTTCACGTGCACTTCTGATCATTCATATCTAGTTAAGATTAATTACTATTTACGATTGCAAAGTCGTCCTTGAGTGGGTTGGCACCGCATCTGATGGCTCCGAAGTCAAAGGAACCCTGAGTGAGATCATGCCTCACGCCTGTCGTGTGTATTGCTGATCCATGCATCCAGCTATCCCTGAAGTCTCCCATGAAATTACCCTTGATGGTCTTTCAGATTACGTCGTACGCCACCCCTTTCCAGCCATGAGATCTATCTCGCTAATTTGGTCCCCAGTATGAATGGGCGTTAACCACAGCATCATCTCCTGCCGTCGACGCAGTCTACTCTCTCGCGAAGAAACGTCTTCCTGCCGCACTCGAAACAAAATTTGCCGAATTCCCCGTTGTCCTCACTGATACCCACGGCAAAGATATCACCGTCTCCACCGCCAACTCGACCGAGCCCAGCCGAGTTTCGACTCCCTCCATCCCATCCGGCATCAAGCCAGCCGTTCCAGCCGTCAAAAAAGTCGAGAAGGCCATCAATACTGCCACCATCAAGGTTGAATGTAGCTTCATGGCCAGTGCTGATGATCTCTTCAGCCTCTTGACAGACGAGAAAAGGATTCCGTCGTGGACTCGTGCACCTGCTCAGGTGTGTATCTCTCTGTGGCAGACCCTTATAGCGCGTAGCTGATTTCAGGCTAGTCGAACCCAACACCTGGTGCCAAATTCTCACTGTTCGGCGGAGGCGTAACTGGAACATATCAGTCACTCCAGTCACCTAAGGAGTTTGTTCAAACTTGGGCACTCAGTAATCCCAACTGGCCAAGCGGTAAGCCATTCTCTCTCTGCTCTTGCTCTTTCTAAACATAAATCCAGGTCACGACGCGACCCTCACAACGACCTTGGACCAATCATCCGACTCCACGAAAATCACTTGGAATTTGGTTGGCGTTCCCAAAGGACAAGAGGATGAAACCGAACGCAATATCCAAGGATACTAGTATGTCTCTTGTTGATCCATTCGATCTCGTGTTATTGACTATCTATTAGTGTTGGAGGGTTGAAGTCGATCGGGTATGTACCAGTCTTCATCGAAACTCGCTCTACACCCTCGTCACGCCCCTCGCCGCCATCAAAGCCTGCCCCGGACTTCTCCCGACAGCTGGTTGCAGGCTTGGTTGCGTTGATGGCATTGGTGGCGGCGGTAATCATACCTTATTTCTCTATCTAAATGTGAAATCGGTAATATGGAACATTGGAACTGATTGTTTATTCGTATGTTTCCCATTTAACAGGTTGGCTTCGGCGCTATAGAACGTTGCTAGATATACCATCGCAAATGTCTCTGGTCGAGCTTAGCCGTGAAGTTGGATTGTTTGGGGGCACTGGAATAGAAGTTTACAAAAATGTTTTGAAATCATCATTGTGAAGACACGATTGAAGCAAAGTGCATTGTTTAGTGAAAGTTGTTCGTACTGATACAAATTAATTCTGTTTCGGCTATTCGAGTCTTGTCCAATGCATCTACTCGTCGGAATCGCCTTCCTTCCTCTTCTGAACTCTTACATACGCGTCGCCCTCTTCGCCAGTTGAAACGCTCTCAACATCACCATAAGTCTCTCCTTGATTTTCGGCGTGCAATTTCCTTCGCTCGGCGCGGATAACCTCGAGGTTATGGTGGACTGGGCTGTGGCCACCGACAGGACCAAGGAAAGAAGCTCCAGCAACAGTTCCGATCATGCTACAATATCTTAGCATTCACATTGAAAATCAACGTAGAGGACATACCAAGTGCCGATGAGGATAGACAAGTAGAAGCGATATTGGCTGAACCATCTTGGTGCTATGTCCCGTAAGTTAGATTAATCCAATAATCGTGGACAGTAAAACATACCCCATCCCGCAGTCGTGGTCTTTTGGTCGGCCCACCAAAGGCCGGTGAATCCAACCCATTGTGCCAAAAGGGCCGCAGGAGGCGATAGAGCCAATGTAGGCCAAGCAATAAGGACGGGCGTGAGACCTAGGAGAAGTCGAGGATAGCCTTGTCGTCCGCCATAGCTATAAAATAGGTCAGTAAATGCGCCCTTCTCTGCATGCTTCAGCAACTTACCCCGCAAATTCCAGGCCCCAATGGAGGGCGCCAAGGAACGAGAGTAAAACGGCGCCATAGGTGACTTGAATATGCAAGCAGTCATTGAGAATTGCAATGGCGAGATTAGGGTCAACACCGGGAGTTCCGCCTATCAAACCGTTCAACGCCGAAATGATAACCAAAGAGCATGGTGACGTACCGGAGGCGGCGATGCCAGCCTGACGCGCGAGATAAATGGATGAAATCGAGGTCCCTAGGTACGGGAGTGCGCCTGCAAGACCAAGGACCATTACGGGCTGGGGAACTTGAGAAGCAATGGCACCGGTGATATTAGTCTAGTGAACATAAAAAGGAATTAGATTGGAGGGCGAAGTGCTGGATATGCTATACATACGAATGAGGCCTCGCTCGGTGTCGCGTCTTGAGCCATGTTGGACCCAGCAATTGTTTTCGCTACATCAGAGGCGGTATTTCCAGCCTCTTCTCTGGCGTTGGTCACTGCATGACCCAGACTTTGCGAGCCTGGTCTGAGCAAGACATAAGTATGATGTCATTGAGGGCAATGTCGTCAACGTACTTTCCGGAAACGGTGGAGGCGACTGTTCGAATACGGATGGAATTAAAAGAGGGCGCGGCTGCTCTGAGAGCGTTGTTGTAGAGAGGCAAGGGAGCTCGACGAAGAGCAAGTGGTCTGACAAGAGAGAACATGGTGGGTGATGAAAAGGAAACCGATACTCAAGTGGCTCTTATGGTGTTCAAACAGCCGATGATGTCATACACGCAATAGCATACACACGCTTCCATTTAACTGCCCAACTACAACCACTTTGTAGAAGAAAATATCTAGATAAGGAGATAAAAATGGCAAGGGTATATTGACGACATAGATCGTCTGAACAACGCGTCCCAGCCGAGAAGAAAAGAATGTACGTGGGGGAAAAAATGCAAAAGCAAAGCAGAAATGGATACACCGACCCAACCCGATGATAACACTGATCAATAACCGCCATGCGTGTTGATCCCGGCGTAAAGACTGGATGCACGGGACGTCCTCATAGGGCCATGGACGGCTTGAGTAACAAAATCTCTACCGAACCCTCCGTTGTTATCTGTATCAACCTGAAGACATTCGCGGGGAACAACTCCTTGCTCTCCACGGCCATTGACGCACAAGCACCATCCATCATCGTAAGAACTGAGAAGCTCAACGATTTCGCCGTTCGCGATGGGAAGCTCGTCCGGAAGGGTTGGAATGAATCCTCGGCGTACCGTTGCCATCTCTCTGCTGGCGGCGCTCAAGGCGGCTAACGTTGGAGGCGCGCCGGGAGGACTGGGAGTTCTGCTCATAGGTTGATAAGACGAAAGACCGGGGTTATTGATAGTGTTAGGCGGGGGAGCGGGCATGTAAGTTTGACTGTTAGGAAGATCGCGGGGTTCAGGCAAGGGTTTGAAAGCATCGTACGGCTGAGAGGTGGGAAGCCTCTCATTTGCAGCATTCTGGGCATCAGCAGCAGACTGTCGCTTCTCCTCCAAGGCAGGGTACAGTCCTGCACCCCAAGTGTTTCGGCGAAGCTGACGTTTACGGATCATTCGCTTTCGAACGAAGAAGGAAGCGACAGCGATAATAGCAATCGCGACGAATCCTAATGTAACGCCTACTGCGACTCCAGAAACATGAGATCCGGAGGACGCGCTGGACGTGGTCGGAGTCTGACTAGCAGATGTAGAGGTTGAGGAAGAGGTGGTATGGTGAGTGGTTTCAAGGACGGTCGTTGTGAGCGTCGACGAAGATGAAAGCGTGGAAGAGGTCGTCGTGCTCGTGGATGTAGTTGAAGGGGTGCTGGAGGTAGTTGTGGTGGAAAGGGTAGTCGATGAAGTTGGAATGGTTGAGTGCAAAGTCGTTGACGCTACAGGCACTGTGGCGACAGGAGACTTGACAGCTGGGGAGGTGACCACTGGAGGCTTGGGTGGTGGGATTGTCGTCGGCAATACATGCCCGGGCGTTTCGACGACAGGCGGGATAACCCTGGGGGGCGGGATTGTGGAAATAGGCGGAACAGGTGTTTTTTCAGCGGGCGGAACGAGTGGGGTAGTTGGCTCTACAGCATTGATCACATCATGGAAGAGAGCTGGGTCCTGTGGACGGGTCAGGATGCAGAGATGTGCTAGCAGAACAAACCGTACCTGGCGAACTACCAGCCGTTTGCTGTGGTGACGAGCGAATGCCCGCGCAGCAGGCGAGTTCTGGGAAGAGACCATAAAATGCGTAGACAAGACCTAAAGAGTGGAATGCTGCAGTGAGCAGCGAGAAAGAGAGACAGCTATGGTACGGGATAACAAGGGCTGAAAATACAATAATATTCCCAAGACACGCGATACATGCGGCATTTCAGTCTCCGATTCATTCTCCGCTAATATCCTTAACAACAGCCACTCTTAGCGACCGTAATCACCGCAACTGCTCTTTCTCCTCGGCAAACCTCACAACTGCCGTCCTTTTCTTCCTCGGGGGCTCGGCTAAAATGTCGGCACCCACTTCATTTTCCTCGTCCTTGATAACGACCCCATCTGACCACTCGGTCGGCGATTTGGACATCAAGGGACACAGCTCGTCGGTTGCAAAGACATCCTGCTTTTCCAAAAATCGGGGATTCTGTGTTTGTGTTAGTATTGCAATTGTTCATCATCGAGAAGTAACTCGCCTTGATGAACGCACGCATACCCGGTTCGTCTGTCAACGCTTTTGTCGAATGACCCTGCGCATGTCCGCTCCGGTCCCGCGTGACCATCACTTCCTCAAAAGAGGACCTGATTGCAAGAGTTTGGACTGGTATCATATTAGCCGTAATCAGCTATCAGACGAGTAAATATGCCGAGGAACAAATACCAATGACTGGCTTCGTCTGTCCAATACGATGCACACGCTATTGATTCGTTAGCAATGCTTCCAAGACATATGCATCATGATCAGCCTCACTTTGATAGCCTGACTTTCAACATCGGCGTGCCAAACAGGCTCGCAAAAAATCACACGAGAGGCCGAGGTGAGATTGAGACCACGAGCACCATGCTTGAGCTCCATCAAGAATGCTCGAAGCCGATCGCTCGTTTCAAAAGACGTAGGCAAGTGTTCTCGGGCTTTTCGGTGAGTCGCCGAGCTGAACAAAAGATGGGGAATTCCAACAACGTCCAATCCTTCGGCCACATGAGCCAATGTCAAAGGCGAAGCCGAGAATATGAGGAATTTCTCAGCCGGGTAGGCAAGCACCTATCACTAAGGTCATTCTCGAAAATTTACCAGGAATGAACCAACATACCTCACGAAGAATCCAGTTCAGCTTTGAAGAAATTGGCCGAGAAACACTGGTCTGCTCTAAGAGGGTCTCGTCGCGTTGACCTAAAGCAGGAATTACGGGACGTTGCGGTGAAGTCACCTCGGCGACTTTCTGAACGACTTTTGCCTTGTTCTTCTCGATTTCCAATTCATCCCGTTTCCGTTTTCCATTCTTCTTGCGCTTCTCCAGCTCCTGAAGATAATGCTCCCTAGCAATATCTTCTTCAACAGCTTTCTGTCCGTCTTGAATGAGGTTTTCGAGTGAACCGGAGAATAATGATGCGCTTCGACGTAAACGCAACAAGCGATCAGGTCGTAGATAATGATATTGCCTTAGGTCCTCGTTCTGTGATAACCCATCAGCTGAGAAATGAGACCAAGCCTGCGCCACTGGTTCTGGGAGGCCAGTGACTTGATAAGGCACTTCTTCACGACAAAGTACCTCTCGCCAGAAAGTATCAGATGATGCCGATTTCCTGCCCTAACATGTAAGAAATTGGAAAGAGTGCTGAGGGTAACTGACAGCCAATAGATAGAGTCGTGCAGGAGGTTGATGTCTTCGGATGACATCCCACGGTCAATGGCACGCTGTAACGAACTTGTTGCATTTTTCAGCGCGTCGTCAACTTTGAGTGCATTTGGATCGATATGCCAGAAAAGGGTTCTAATTTTGCATTCAGTCGAAAATCAATGGAACCGAGAGAAAATATCATACTGAGATATGCTGGCCATAAGTCGTAACAAAGCACCAGAGTTCTGAAGTGTCCTTTAGACTAAATGGCAGTCAAACGAAAGACTTGGACACACCGATGGATGAAAGAGATAATCCTACACGTAGAGAATCTTAGCTGTGTTGATAGTACGCAGCAGAAGGTACGCACTATATCCTTCCTTTCTGAATCGATTGCGTTCACAGCAATAGAACTCTGTAAAACGTTGTACGTTTTCTGACTGATCATGTCAAGATCCAGTGGCACCACGCGCTTTTGCAAAGGAGGTAGTTGAACTTCAGCTTCAATTTCTCGAACTCTGGGAGACTTTCAGTAAACAGATATTGATCACGTATAGAACGTACGAATGCCGGATCATGAACTGCTCCATCACTTGCTTCAAGATCGTGACTGAACCGAATCCATTACCACTCTTGCGAAGAAGAGGCTCTACTACGATGCTCAAAAAGGATTTGGGCTCAGCAGAAAATTGGGGTAATTTGAGAAAATGTGTCATCATCGATGCCAGCTTCCGAAGATCGACGCGGTGCAGTGACGACCACTTTTCTTCTTGCGACGCCGTATTCGCATCATAGACATCTGATGGAGTTGAGGCAGATGGTTCTCCGGCCTCGTCTGACGGATATGCCCTTGGGCCTAATCTAAGATCGAGTAGATCGGAGGAAGGTTCGTCCAGCTCTTCGTCTTCTTTCCCTTCTTTCCCGAAGTTGAGACCAAGGAGATTGGTGGTCGGAGTCCCTGTTACTATCCATCTGCTCTCGACGCTCAATACACTCGCGAGTGTAGCCAGATTTGCGGAACTATTGGCGACGATGTGGCCTTCGTCCACGACCAAACGCTTCCAGCGTATTTGGAGAAGAGGCGATACGTTTGGATGAGAGTTGCATGTGCAATTTGGTATTCGGATGGGAGTTTCGGGGGCCCGGCAGCGGCAGGTCGCAAAGGATGCAACCTTTTGTAGATCGTTGCGCTCAACTTCAGAGGCAAATCCTATTCAAGAATATTCAACTTCGTGATTAGGGCGCAGCCAAATAAATGCCTACGGGTATGAGTCATGAGCACTATCTAAGACATGTGCATTAGGCAATGTACCGAATGTTGGTTGAATCACGTACATCATAGCTGCTAGCCAAAATCGAAGCAGATGGGAGGGTACCACTAGTCCTGACAGTTAATACACTTAGCGCCTCTTGATCACAATGCTTATTTATTTCGGAAGTCCATTGAATAAGGAGGTGGGAAGGAACAAGAATGAGAGTGGCAGTGGTCAGATAAACTCTTCTAATGCCCGATTTCGCGCCTTTCGATCTGGCTCGTTCACCGCCAGTCAAGCCCCAGGCGTCATTGTGATGATAGTACGGTGTGTTCCAGAGTAGGGGCTTCCATAAATTGCGTCGCTTTAGTTCTTCCCTGCAAGCTGATGTGAAATGCAATCGAGGCATGATTCTCATATTATGGAGAATAGTTTCGACCAGTGTGGGCAATCTCGATTTCGAGCTATCCACGAGAGCTAAGGGAGGGCGAAGCTGAGCACGGCTCTTGACGTATTCTTCTCCGTGAAACAATGAATGTGATATCGGGGTGAGGATAGGCCTGCTCTCTAGCAGGCTCTCTTCAGGCTGAGAGAGCGCCCCTTTGGTAGCAAGAATCAGACCTTTGCAGAGCGTAAGCATCACCAGAGACGGATTCAAGACGACAGTATGACACACCAAGAAGCATACAAGTTTTTCCAGTGCCCAACTCCTCGGCCAGAATGCCCCCACGTCCTTGAGCCATCAGCGGCGGCTCCATTGTCACCTCTAACAAGATAGGCTGAAGGTAAAAGGACCTTCCGGTCTCTGGGCTATTGAGCTTCAGGAAAAGGGGATTCACTGCAACTCGATTATCGGACTCCAGCTCGACCATTTTCGCTACGGTCTCCCTCTGATATTTGTAAAGCTGCGATCTCATTCCAGTGGGGCTCGAGCAAGAGAGTGTAGAGTTAATGGTCTCCGCAACCATCTCTGGAGCCTTTTCCAACGATCCAAGACGCCAGGAAGTAAGATCACTGAATACGTCTGCAAGGCCGCGGGAATCCTAGAGGAGAGTCAATGCCTGCACTAGCAGCTATCGAGTTGACTCACGAAGTGTTCCTCTGAAACTTCCCCAACAGAATCTCTTGCAAAAGATCCATCAGGCTGGGTGATGCCTTCCCATGACTCTTTGGATATGACCAGATTCTTGAAGAGGACGGTCGAAAACGTTCGGATCGCACGCTTTGAGAATAATTTGCTGTGGTCTATGTCGAGATCCAGAGGACCAAAAGGGACCAAGTATATTCTGATGACAAGTGCAGTGGATGAACAGAGCTTGCATGTTGCAACAATGCGGCCAAGTCGTATAAGAGCAGCGAAAGTATCCAAGAAGTGGTCCTCGATGAAAGGGACACTAGAACATGTTCTCAACAGTTCAACGTCAAACGAGGTCCAGTCCGCTGTCGTTGTTATGGCTGAGGGGTCATTAGGAATTGCCACGAGGACGCCCACGCCTACAGGCTCTCCTGGACGGCGGAAAGCCATGTTTTGGATCTTCGGCTCAAGAAGACACTGACTCTGTATTAGACGCCCGACGGAGTCCGAAGTCCGGCTCGAATTTCCATCATCCTGAACCATTTCGCAGTGGTAGCCTTGAGCGCATTTCTCTCGAAATGACCACATTCTGTCGACAGCAGAGGTCAAACTTACGTTCATTGCTGAACCATGCACCTTGTCGGCATAACTCTTCGACTGCAACACTGGCTGATGCTTCGTTGACTTGGCCGGAATATCTGGCCATTCGTCGCGCCAAAAGGCGTTGGGAGCTGGTGAGAGCTCGTCTGTGTTATCAATCAAGCCTGGATGATTCATGTTACGAAAGGCCACCACTATACCTGCTACGATACTTGGTTTTGGCCTTGGAGCGGCTTACTTTGGCTCCTTGGAAGGCGACACAACCAAGCCTATAATGGCACGTGCCACTGTTTTGCATATTGTCCTATTTTCTGACGAGTATCACAGGGAATTGATCCATTATGGGTGTATAGCGGAGCCACATTAGCTTGTGGAGGTGTGTCTATGCCCTCCCGCACTGCAGCGGAATCTAATTTCCTCTAGGATTTGGCTACTTGATCGGGCCCACAATTGGTTCTTCCATCTGGAGACTCACACATAGAAGGACGATGACATTGATCGACGCACGCGACCGTGAATTCCATCGGCGAATAGTGAAAAACAGAGTGGACCCTAGAAGCCAGAGCGCGACGAACCCTGTGCCAGATTTCTACGGTGCGTCACTGTATAAATATAAACAATGTGCTTTATCTGACGTATGGAAAAGGAGAGAAAATCGGCTCTTTACACCAGTACCGACAATGGCTCCGTGACCAAGCACGGTACAGACGGAAGGCAGCTTGGCCAGAAGATTAACCACTGTGCACTCTTGTTAGTGATTGCTCTGATAGCTTATGGTTTCATATCCATCATTGTACGGCAAGGCTACGATCTTTGACGAATAAAACAAGCTACAATCCCAACTACAGCAATAACGTCCCGGGACATGATCCGCTGCAAAATAAACGAAGTAGTACAAAAAGTAGGAATGAGATATAAAATCTCCTAAAGTGAAAGACGTGTTGCACATCATCCGAATCTGAGAGTGCAGTTTCGCGGTAAAAAAAGGGGAAGAGATCAAGGAGCGACGCGAAAAAGAAAGACGAAAGAGGGAATATAACTGAGTCGCATCCTGACGAAAGGGAACGCTAATAAATAGGATCAAGACTGAGTCAAATAAGGGTGTTGGATGTGATTGATTCCGATAACGAGACTACCTCGACGTGCGCCTCGACGAGGAGCCAGGGGCTCAGTCGATTTGACCGTTGGGATGCTAGAGGTCGAGGCAGAGGCTTTGTGAGAGGGTCGCCGATTGTTACGAGTCGAGGGCGGCCTGGAGTCTTCAGAAGACTTCCTGGGAGGAAGTTGAGCGGGTTGCCTTTCGATCAAGCAGCAACGAGGAACAGCGCCTTTCTCAGCGTCCGCGCGCCCGACTCGCTGGCACAATGTCCAACCATCCTGATACTCCTGCAACAGCCTGACCGTTTCGCCCACACGAACATGCAGTTCGTCATGCAGCGAAACTTTGAAGGGCTGCTTGACGGTCATGAGGCGAGGTAGTTTGTTACCATCAGAAGGTTTGACATCTGGTTTGGGAGAGAGGGAGGCACTTCGAAGTGGGCTGGGGACGGGAGGGACGCTGTCCTCTTGCTCGGGGATGATCAAGAGCTTCTGCATGTTACTGATTGGGCGAGAAGGTAACGCCTTCGTGGGGGCGGGAGCAGGGGGTGGCAATTTGCGTTCGTCTCTCATAGGTTGATCAAGAGGAGGCGAGGTAGATTGCAACGAAGAGGGCGGGGTCGGGGTAGTGACTGTGATGACACGATAATTTGGTGGTGGGGATGTCTTCTCCGTGAAAGCCATGTTAAGTGTAAGTTTCTCGGTGCTTTCACTGGCGCTATGTTTAGTTTTCGCAGCCGGAGGACGAGCCGGGAGCGAAGCGCGAAGGGACTGCCTGATTTTGGCAGGCACCCATCTCGTAGCAGTGTCGGTAGCAATGGAGGGAAACAAGACTGCGGGACGAGGATATCGTCCAGAGGAACTGCGGTTGATACCAAAGGCATGGTCGGATATAGGAGACCAAAGCCCTCGATTAGACGATGATTCTTTCTCGTTTAACTTTCGTTTCAGCCTCCACAAATAGAATCTCCAAGAAGAAATACCTAGTACTATGAGAGACTGGCTTCCTCGATGGCAATGAACAGACTTACAAAGTATTATGATCCCCAGAAAAACAACTACTCCAATCAAAGCTGCTGTCGTGCCAGGCGGCTTCTGGATGGTAGTGCCTATTGGGCTGGAAGGGGTCGCAACACTTGTATCCGTAGGAGACGCAGCAAGGATCTCATCTTCTGGTACAGCGCGAATGACAGAGTCGGGAACATAAAAGTCCCTCACAATGACAGGTCTATCACCTTCCTGAGGCACGGCCCGCTCGAAAATCTGAGCGGACCTGCGCTCAGTCTGTGGCAAAGGGAGAGCAGCCGGAGACATAGGGGAAAGAAAGGGAAAGAGGAAAGAAAGAGCCTTGGCGACTCCTGGGCCTGGTGGGACTACTTAAGATGGCTGGTTCATCATTGATCTCGCACAAAATGATGGTCGCAGGATGATGGGACTGTGACTCCAATATTTCACGGAGAGAGACCGAGGATCGCCCTTGAGATGAACATCACGAGGATTTATACAGCGAGGGCACGAAGGCAGGAGCTCGGTCCTCTGAAGACGCAGCTTCAGGTTTGGTGGCACAAGTAAGGACCATTTGAAAATATTTTTATGGCCGATTCAACCGACCAATTGACAGAGTGCGCGTATATTCATCAGGTAACATGGAGACATGGATTAGCGGATCACCAGTAGCACTTAACGGTAAGTACGGCGACGGTGATGGGTACCAGGGGACCCAGAGCCAGACAGATGTCGAGTACGCAGCTGAACTGACGATCTTAGCAGTGAGAAGACTAGAGAGCTTCTTCAAATATTCAAAGGACTATATCCATATAATCCGGGAGGCAGTGAGCAGTGGGCCAGACTGACTGATCTTATGACTGTTTGAGCTCGTTTGAGAGCGATCAAGATGTGATGGTGGCAAACAACGCGCTTTGTGGGTCCGTGTTTGCTTGTTCGCTCTCTATTATAGCATCAAATGCAGTCGTCGCCGTCGAGCTATGGGTGTTCCTGATCCTCCTTGGCTGATAAAGAGTAAGTCAATGCAGAACATATCTTGAGTATATCCTGACCTGCGACAGCGAGACCATGTCCCTTCTTTCAGCAAGGTCGCTGCATTTTTGACCACAAATGCAACTTTGTCCATTCTATTCGTTCACCGCTCACAATACGCGTCCCTTTGGGATATGAACTTGACATCACTCTCTCCGACCTCGCATCACCCTCTCCATCTCCAGCGGGACAATTTTTGCAACCCCACGCCGTCTCCAGGCAGGCATCACCCCCAACGAAGCCAGCTGACACACCCAGAACCAGTGCCTCAGATGCTTCAGCTCCTTTCCGCCCCAAGGCTGCAAAGCCAATCTTGGGGACTGCATCTTTCCGTGCTGCACTAGAGGAGAAGCTGAGAGTGAGGCAGGGACTCATCTACAAGCACGTCTCGCAGCCTCCCAGTCCGCCAGATCTAGAGCCAGAAGAGGAGTTTACGTTTGAGCATATCGAAACTCCCACAACCCCTCCTGAACACAACGAAGAATTTGAACCCACTTTCAATAACATTATCACTTCCAGTACACCCAATCGCTATGGTCAACAGTCTAGCTTTAGCCCGGAGTTCTCATCCATCCACTCGCCAGACGTTCGCGACGTCGATACCGAACTATCTGATCCCACACTGACATACAAATCTCCTGCTGTCTTCACGCGCCACAACCCATCTGCTCCTCCTTCACCGTCTACTCAAGTTCCTCTAAGTAACGCAGGTTCCCCTATCCCATTCAGCTATGATGTTCCTATACGACGATCTCTCGAGCATTCGCCAACTCTTTCCACAGTTCGAGCACCTATTCATTCTCTTCCCGAGAACGATTTCCGACAGTCACTTGGTCATCCTCTCTCGCCCGATGATCTGGAGCCAAATGACGAACCCTTATCCGATGATGAAGACGAAGACGACGTTACTGCGCGAATTGCTACTGTCAAGGGTCCCTTACGGATACTGTCTCCTCCTCGAATTCAGTCTTCACCCGTATCGCCCGCGTCCCGTGACATTGAGGTGTATGAGGCAGACATGGCGATAAATCCTTTTCAACCCTCTCCACAACTATCTCCACAACTATCTCCTCAGCATTCTCCTCAACCCTCGCCTCGACAGTCTCTTCGACAGTCTCCTCAATATACTCTTCGGCATTCTCTTCAGCATTCCCCAGAACATTCTCCTCAACAGGTTCGTCGTGCAGAAAGCATCGACCTGTTGGAGGAAACCGCGCCAGCAGAAGGATTTTTCAAAGTCGATGAGAACTTCACCACTCTATCTCCCCGGCACTCAGATGCTTCTCTGTCATCGGACGGCTCGGAAGATGATCAGTCGCATCCTCCGGCTTCATACCAAATCGAAGCTTTCGAGACCCAGAAAAACATCGTGGTATCGCCACCGCCGCCGCCTCCCCCCGAAAATCCAGAACCTACTATGAGTACCCGGCCTTGGCTGAAACAACTTCGTTTGGTCCGTGTGTTCCTACCCGAGATGACTTCTTCGCTCATTTCTATTGTTGTAGCCCAGCTTATTTGACTCTCAGTCGACGAGCCACCGCTCCTCTATTTCTCTCGCTTCGACCCAGTCCGGCCGCACGGGAACCATCTCGTTACTGGAGAACATCACAATTACTCCCTCACAACCTATCCTTGATGTTCCTGAAGATTCCGAAAGTCCTACTGATATTGTAAATTTGGCTGATCGTCCGCAACTTGTAAGGCGAAACCATTGTATCATCAACTGCAACTTACCCATGATTAGCTTTCTCCTCCGATCGGACCGGTCGAGACGACTCAACCAACATCCTCAATCAGTCCACTCCTCTCATACTCACCCGAGCCTACTTATTTAACCTCACCGCCCAATAAGCAATCACGGTTTCCTATGAGACCTCCCCTATCTGCATCATCTAGTGCCCCAGATCTCCATTCATCTCCTTTTTATCCTTCAGCATCTGCTGGTCCCCGAAGTGCCACTTTACCTAGTTATGAAACCCAGTGGAATCAACCGGGCTCTCCTTCCTCTTCGCAATTTCGCGATGCTCCTTCTACTATCAAATCAAGTTTACAGAGTTTTAGCATCGACCATCGGTCGCCGCCTCGCTCGCGTTCTGGGTCTGCTTTATCAGTGACATCATCGACATCTGGGATCGTCAACTCACAACTATACTTCGCGATTGCCAGCGATCGACCGTCGGAAGTTCAAAGACTTTTGGAAACTGGCGAAGTCTCTCCTAATGATGGGAGTGGTCCTCAGAATCCATTGGTGTTTGCTGCTAGTAATGAGCATCTGGAACATAGGAGCGAGATTGTTCGGACGTTGCTTGCTCATGGAGCGGATCCATCGGTACTGGATAAACATGAACAACCTGAGAGCATTACAGAGAATCAAGATCCACAGCGGAATTCGCTCAAGGCCTATGACCCCAGCGTTCGGTCGGTACCTTTTCTATCCGTTTCTTAGTAGAGCTTACCAGCAGATAGATACTATGTTTCGCAAGCCATGAACTATAAGGATCATAAGCCTTCCGCTGCTATCAAATCTGTGCCAAAATTTGCACCTCTTGCAAGGCTACGTTTCAAGCTTATCGGACAAACGCTTGTCCTCGATGAGTTCTACCGTGCGCTGAGTATTCAAGCATTGAGAGGGGACAATGTACCTCTTGTAGTCCTTTTTTGTGGTCGGTGACTGTCATGACTTCTTTCCCGGTCCAGATTTGACTCTGCCTTACAGGACCCTCTGGTCACGGAAAATCGTTGATGTCGAGGCAAGGTCTGTCATTTCGACCAGTTTTCAAAGGAATACTTAACATATATCCCTCATCCAGTTGGCGACCTGCTTGGGTGTCCAATACGATTTGTCAACATGACCACTCTCTCGTCAACACAAGACGTCTGGGATGCAAGGTCGCAGAGCCCCACGACTGTGAGTAGGACCATTTCGAAACGAATCATAGTCTCATTTGTTCCGAAGGACGTGATCCAAAGCCTCGGTGATTTCATGTGCGAGAATGAGGGCAAGCGCTGTATCGTTGTCCTTGATGTACGTATTTATCACGATTCTGATGCTGCGTACCGTTGAATGTCGTCGATCTAGGAAATCGAGAAGACATTGAACCCTCGAGTATTGTGGGCCCTGTTAGTGCCATGGGAGCTAGGTACAGCATATTCCCAAGAACCTTCGAACTACCCGACTGATGTCATGCAGGTTATTGTACGTTAAGTTCCGGACGCCAAGTAAATACCAAGGAGGTGATCTGGATCGGTATATCGAACCTGGGTCAAAGTATGGTGCTCGAGGCATCAAGCTTGACGGAACCTGCGGCAGGTCTGTCGGTTGGCGCGTACCGTGAATTGATGTCCCGTGTACGGGAGAAGCTGTCGGACGAGCTTGGGGTGAGTCTGTTGTTTCTGACAGTTATGAAAAGGCCGATGACGCCGAAATTCAATCTCTTAGTCTTCATTACTCTCTCGAGTGACAGCGGTGCTTCCTTTCACTCCTTTCAGCCAGGAGGAGCTAGAGGCCCTGGCGTATGATGCGGTTGTCGCCACCGTGACCCAACGCCAGACGCCATTGACGGAAGAAGATATGACAAAAGTCGTCGGGGAAGCTGTGCGGAATTATCTGCCGAAGGAGGGGGCTCGTTCATTGTTTCGAGCCGTCGCGGAGCAAATGTTAGATCTTTGACACTTAATTTCTAGGAGGCATGGGCAGGACTTGGGTGCAACAGGCACGTGTATCGCATTATTGGACAGGGGATTTTGTTGCATTTGGATACCTTCATTTTTTACCCGTAAATTTCATTCTTGCATTAATGGATGTATATTACAGCACATATTTATTCCACAACTGTTACATGTGTGAGATTCAGCTGCGCTGTGAACGCCGTCGCGAACAAGAGCGAAGACGAGGTACCTGACAGGTGCTATCGGAGCGGAAACCGGAAGATCGATTCAGTGCCACTGCGTCATGTGTTCTCTGGATGATCGTCGAACCTGCTCTCTACTGCGCGTGTTTCTGGTATAAATGAAAGGGATGGAGTTCTTCCCAGTCTCCGCCCACCACCACCACCATGTTCTCAGACACCGTTCTCGACTTGGCTGCTCAATTTGACGTTCCACCTGTTGTACCTCCTCCAGGCAGTCCACCAACAATCCCGCACCCAAGGCCCATTCCCTATTTTTCACGCATTGGTTAGTTCATTTCAAGTTAGGGGTAGTGACCCCAATACTGATGAAACTGTAGGCCATGCGGGACATACTGCTCAATGGGTCGTCTTCGTGATCTTCCTAGTGAGCGCGCTGGGGTTCATTGGCTTGGGATCCAGGGTCGCAAAAAAGCACAGAGCGTTCCACGCCATCAACGTAGCCATTACTGGGATTGCTTGCGTAAGCCTCTCTCATTTTCACCCCATGTCTTCTATTCACTTCAATGTAGCTGAGCTACTTCGCTATGGCTACTCGAACCGGTTCCACTTTCATATATCAAGGCCATAAGATTGTCCAAGGAAAAGAGGTCGCCGTTTTGAGACAAGTATATTGGGCACGTTATGTCGACTGGGCCTTGACGACACCTATGCTTCTCCTTGACCTTGGTCTTCTTGCTGGCTTACCCTGGTTCGACATCATCTGTCTCCTGGCCGTCGATGAGGGTATGATCATCACAGGCTTGATCTCTGCATTCCTCAAAGAATCCGCGTTAGTGCTCTCTCAAATCTTTGAACACCATCTGACTTCTAGTATAGCGTCAAATGGGGATGGTATGCTTTCGCCTGCATTTTCCTCGTCTACATCCTCTACACCTTGTTGTGGACCGGCAGACAATGTATGCGCTCTAGTATCTGTATTTTCATGTTTCTGACTGGTACTAGCTGCCCGCATCCAAAGCAGCCAGGTCTTCCGCCTGTTCAACATGTTGACACTCTGGACTGTCCTCCTTTGGATAGCCTATCCTATTATATTTGCCCTCAGTGAAGGCACAGGAATGATTAGGTACGTCTCGTATATTGTCGACAACCTGTACTCATTCGGTGCCCAGCCCTTCCGCTGAAGCAATCGCTTACGCCGTTGTTGATGTCCTCGCCAAATCAGCCTTTGGCTACTGGCTGGTTCTTCATCGCACTTATGCTGATGATGAGTACTCTGTTGTTACGCTCCCACAAAGCTGGGTCGAACCTCGTGGTCAAACTAATGGAATCATTCACCTACCTGTAAGTTCTGATATTCCTTCGAGATCAATTACCGACTTACGAGTTTCCAATTGCAGGGCGATGATTAATTCGTCGTAAAAATATCTTTCTTGAACCAGATTGATTGTCATTCACGAAGCACAAATATCTAGCATTTGTATTACTACTAGTCACAAACTGACCGCTTGTACGATGTTCCTATAAAATGTATCTGACCTCGTCCAACTCGGATTCCCGGATAAACTCGGCCCGGAACCTGTTCTAATGCTTGATGTCTGCGAGAGGAGAGTCGATCCCGCCATACGGACGCGCCAGGTCTTCAACTGTTTCGTCGATACAACAACATAGAATATCTCCTCCTCTCCCTGTTGGAGCCACCAAAACTTTACAAGCCTGGATTCACCCCGACTCGTCGCCCAATGTCTTGCTCAACCCGAACGTGTGGTCAGGCGTTGCGGATGGCGACTTGATACAAGTCAGCCCAGTATCAGAATCTAACAAGGGGCCTGACGCACCGAATTTCTTATTCTTTGCAAAATTGGAGGATGACAGTCGTCAAGCTCGCCTGCAGGTGTGCAATGACAGCCTCAATTATATTGCAATTATGAACTGACAACGTCAAGATATCTATACCTAAGAGCATTGGAGAGACGTTCTCAATTAACTCTCATAACGAGGTCAAATGCACGAAGGTACGTTGTTTCTTTCGTGACTGGTGCCACCTTCTGAGACAATGCACAGGTGGATAAGAACGAGTATGCTGCCGACTCAATCGAGATTTCGTTCAAGGATCAATATTTGGGACGGTCTGAGATGTGGCGCTTTCTGAGGTTTCTACAGGGACAATGTGTCCATGTCAATCAGGAGATAGCGTTCCTTGGTGCTGTGACTGCCAATATCCAAGAGATCTACATCGGAGGACGAAAGGTATGGCATTTGGGCGCATGAACCCACCATTCTTACTGCGGTATAGGTGACCTCAGCTCATGTTACATCAAAGACGAAGAGTATATTTCGATCGTTGTCTGCCAAAATGACCATCTTCATCCAAGTGTGTGAAGAGCTTTGGCAGTTCGCGTCAGATGGGGAGAGATACAATGAGAAGATCGTGCATTCCTTCCTCCCAGCATTGGTTCAAAGATGGCGCACGGCAGGGACGAACCACACCGTGACCTTGGTCCTCATATCGCGCGTCTTTTATGACGAAAGTGAGCTGGAGTACGCAGCCGGTCCATTGAGAAGAGAAGACTCGTTTGGACACCGTTGGTACAAGGATTTCTATAAGGTCATTACTGATCTTGAAGTTGTCCACGATTGGAAACCCACCCTAGCGAGCTTGAAGGATTCATTCTGGGCTTTCCAGCGAGACATCCTTCTGACCCATCATTACCACCGAGCTGCTCAAATGCGAGAGCAGGGCCCTACTCGACCAGAGACCGTTCGTCTCGTGGGCAAACTCTCGTATGCCCATGACGGACCGGTCTTGGAAGCACTCAATCTAGCGCTCAACTCATTGGAAACCCATTACATAGATCGTTCCCTATCACTTACCGGCATGTCCAATATCCTGATCACACCAGGCACTGGTTATTTCCAAGTCTCAAAGACACTGTTGAAATTAACAACGACACGATTATTGGATCAGGGATTTGGTCTTGATCTAGTCTCTCTGGCGAAGCCGCCTCTGCATCGTACCCCCATTTTTTCGTTCCAAGGCGCGCCCGTTGAAAATAACCCCGAGAGGAGAGTGTATGGTACAGACGGTCGCGCAAATGATCCGCTCTGGGGTGGAAACGACGAATCTGTTGCGAACAAGACGACCTATTGGTGGGAACCTTTTTGGGTTCTCATAACGTTTTGGGATCGACAAATGGATCTTCCGTTCCGCAGCGACAGGTATGTCCAAGTCCCTATTTTCTGCCTATCTTACGCTGACTTGCTGGTAGATTCGTAGCCAGATGCAAGATGCATGAAATAGAAACCCTAGGGTTACTAGAGCATGGCATCTACGCTCCTTTTGCAATTCCTTGGATGCAAACATCGACAGACATCGAGACCCCCAAAGACGGAGAAGTTGCCAACCCTTTCGAAGCACGGAGGGCCGAAGCAGATCAATACGACAATGATGTTTTCGCATTGGCGAAGCCAACTTCATTATCAGGCTCTCGTATGATGGGATCTTTCACTTCCTCTACTTCTAGCCGTGGAAGTGGAGGTGCATCATCTCCTAGAATGTCATTTGAACAGGATCACCCTATCAGTGGCAAGAGGATTGCCGATATGCGGGTCTCCAGCATCCATTCGATAGAGGAGAAACCATCTAGAGAGACATCGCCAGCAAGATCGCGACCTCAAGACATTCCAACTCCATCACGCCCCCTCAGCATTCGGTCAAAGGTTGACGAGAAAAGTCTTGCCACGCCTTCAGACTCGATACTCAGTACGTCACCTTCTCAACGCTCCATTCGGTCTACGAAATCCATCTCGACAAGCTCGACAAGGAGTGGGAAAGAGGGCCGAAGTTCGGAACATGGAAGCTCAAGTAAATTTGCCCCTACTGCTTGGCTGCTCAACGCTTTCCGCTCGGTTCCGAATCCTATTGCGCCCCAGGCTACCATTGTCTCGGCCACAGGGATATCTTCCACTCCCAAGGTATCGCGAGATCAGCCACCGAACCCGATGCCACGCCCTTCGAGTACGAGACCTATTCCAGCTGTAAGCTCGGTGTCCCGGAGAGCACGAGCATCGCCGGATGATTCGAGTGCAAGGCTGCCCAACAGACTCTCAGTCTTGCGCAATTCACCCGTTGGACTCTCCGCCTCACCTCCCCGAGAAGATGGTTCGTTTGGTTCTCGACGGTCCACAGTTACCTCCTTGGGAAATCCTACGAATCCGAGACCTCCTGTCAACCCATGTAGGCTGGGAGGCCCGATTCCCTACACACAATCCTCTTTGGCCAAACGATGGCAGCATAATTTACCCGAGCCAACCTTCACTCACCAAATCAAGTGGAAGTCGTTGGTCACTCCTTGCTGTTTGCCCTTAACGGTCGAATACCTACCTTCTCAGAACGAACTTGATACCTCATATGATGTGGCTTCATACGATTTTTTCCTTGACCCGTCGGAAACATCGTCTTTCTTAGTCAGACCACCGGCCGGAGGAATGAAAGGCGACGGAGAGGAAAGTAGAGAGGCCTGGGCCCTCGTCATTTTGAGAGGAATGGCATCACTCCGCCTCGCTCAAGGCTTCCAGTTTATCGTTCGCCCATCCAAAGATGCAGTTCGAGAAACATCCAAGGAACTCGTCGACAGGACATTTACGAGGCGGCCATCATCCTACCAGGTTCTAGGCGGCTTCGAGGGTGAGCAAGCGCCTACATGTAAAGGTGCCGCCGATGTTCTCGTTGATATCCATCAGCCCGTCTATCTGAGCATGAGTAATGAGATCCATCGTCTGGCTTACACCGGGCAGGGTATTCAGGTCAAACGGTATTTCCGCCGTTCTCCCGTTAGTGCCTTCGAGTACAAATGTTTGGTTTGGCCGAAACTCGGTGATGGATACAAAGTCTCTGAAATAATATTTCCGGGCGGAGGTATGGAGGACTACGGTTGGAATAGGTCAGTCGTCCTAACAAGCTATACCATCGAGTCGCCTAATTGACCGGGAGCTTAGGAATGACATGCTGGTGGCAGGTTACGATCGTTCATTGAGTGAAAACTTGAAATACTGGAGGACACGGTTCATCGTCCTCCCCGCATATGAACCGCAGGAATCTACTGCTATCTCCTCTGCAAACGGTCAATCCAGCGACAAGTTATCTCCTGAAGAAATCCGCTTGCTGGGTATCGATAAACTTGCCGAGCTCTTCGGCAAGAACAGATGGATGAATCCGAACGACAAAGATAAACCACATTTTCCTCCTCGCATCTTACCCACGTGGCTTGGACCTGCAGATTGTGTGTTGGACGAGACTCTAGTGAACCAACTCAATCAGCTTCACGAGGCAGGACCTCTTCGAAAGAAGGCCAAGTCTGAGAAAATGATTGCCGAATCTTCTCCAGCAAGCATTGCAAAAGCCTTACACGAAGAGGATCCACCGCTAATCAAGCACAATCGTTGGAATGGCAGGTCTTACGCGTCTTCATTCACAGGCTACGAGCTAGTCTCTTGGCTTGTGCGAGAATTCAAAGACATCTCTTCCAGAGAAGAAGCCACTACAAAGGGGAAAGAACTGATGGAGCTCGGCTTGTTTGAACACGTCAAGGGATTACATGGCTTTCTCGACGGGTGACCCAAATCTATATTCACTGTCTTCGTGAGGCTAACATTTTTCACAGCCATTATTTCTATCGCCTGAAAGGCGAGCATGCGGTTCCGAGTACTCCTCGCGCGAGATGGTGGGACCGAGGCCGTTATGCACCTGAGGAGCGTCCTCCGAATAATGAAATGGGCTATCAAAGGAAGACGAAAAGGATCATTCTTACTCAGCAAATGATCCTTGATGTAGATCAGACGGTTCGCAAGAGTGATCAAGCCGAGGTTTGAAAACAATTCTTATCAATCCAATGTTCTTCTGATTATTTCTGCAGACTGTTGTTATGCATTACGACGTCATCCATAACGCAAACAATGCGTTCCACTTCGAACTTCAGTGGGTCGGAACAACCGCACGTTGCATCGACGAATTGCTGCGGACTTGGCAGCGTCACATTCGCCCGTACGGTCTCAAACTCGTAGAAGCTTATGTCGATGAGATCTCCAGTGTGTCGAATCGCAATCCCCTGCAGTCGACGTTCCCCATTCGCTTGGCGGTGCCACCACCGGAAATCCCTGATCTGCAAAAACGACTACCTGAGGGCAAATCAGCACACTGCTACTTTGAAAGTGCGATATTGACTAACGAGTTTGGATTCGTCTTGGACGTCGAAGCAACCAATCGGTATCCTTCTGACATCGACGTTCATTACAGCTACCGGCGATCCAGCTTCACATACAGCCAATATGTGCACAAAAGTGGCGCAGCCTTTGTGCAAGTTCTTGGGGGCACAGAAGGATTTCGCTTCCTCACTAATCGTTTGCTCGCGCGGGGTCGGAAAGAAGGAGTCCCTCCTACGGACACCATGCCCACCGCGGAAGTGCTGCGGATCGCCTTGCACGAATTTTGTTCGAATGAAGATAAACTGAAAACATTCTACAGCAAGATGACCGACGAAACACTCATTCCCTCGCAGGAACTACCGGAACCTCCTCCTCTGTCGATATAGGCCAGCCGCTCGACTGAGTGGGTTCAGCGCCAGCGCTATGAAACAGAGGACGCCGATACGATCACACTCCTTCCATTTGCCCGTATAGACCTGCGCATTGGATCTCGTGACAACGGCTTCCGCATGTCTATGACATCTGTTAGGAACGACATTCGTGTCCAAAGCCAGTGGAGACGTACCGAACGCATCCTCTTCGTCTTTACTACCCGATCCTAACGAGCCGTAGTACTCCCTGACCCTTCGATATACGGAATATCCCAGACCTTCATACATCTTGATCGCAACGTGATTGTTGCACCGCACATATAGATCAACGAAGAACCCCTGGTATGCTTCATCGGAGACGTATTCCAGCAAGTTCATCATCTTAGGCCCCAGTCCCATCCTTCGAAACTCTGGAGCCACCGTCAACGCTGTCACATGCCCATGCCATTCCTCATTATGTCCCTCGGCTTTGCCAAAGACTGTCTTGTCAAGAAAATCAAGTTATAATGCGTGTGCGGGTGTGTTTCCGAATTGACTCGCCGTATCCCATCAGTCGTCCATTTGGAGCTTGTTGTACGCTACATAGGTCAGGCCATCGAGCCAGGTAGTTGAGGTAGAAAGATATGCTGTACTGCCGCAATGTGAGCCACTCCGGACCAGATTCAGTGTGGAGGTAGTAGGAGTACAGTTTCTGTCCAAATATCGAGATTTCTGAGAGGCACTTAGATGAGTCAAGCGACATGCGGGAGCTACACACATGTTGTTGAATTTCAGTAAATCAGTAGCTCGAAATGATCGCAGGATGCTCATCGTGGTCCGGAACCGTGCGTTGTTTGCGCCGTGTTTGGCAGTGCACCAGGGTATCGTTTAATGATTCGTTAAGCTGTTGCAAGCCTTGACGAGCAAGTTTTAATGTACATCGTTCGATTCATAGTATGACAGCAGTGTACAATGCATGGAATAATATAGGTTACAGGATGATACATTTAACCTTACTTCAGTCTTAGGGAATATATATGCGTGAGTAACCTTCCACACTGGTGATCTTTAGCATTTTGGACTGGGCTGGGAGAAGAAAAAGAACTTACTTTTGACGGCAACAAGGGCAGATGTGTTTTGTTGCCGGTGACCTTGAGGCGAGATTTGATCTGCAATCGTCACAAACTGCGAGACACCTGGACCATCGATTGTCAAAAGCTGGAATTAATGAGCCGTTTCTGAGGCTGCTCACCGACATGGCCAGCAAATAACATTGCGAGGCTGAACAGTGCATATCACGCAATCGCGTTGTAACTGGTCTTCAAAGCTAGATGTTCTAGTCATAGGCGGAGGTCTTCTCTCTCTTATTGCTGTTCCCCAGGCATCGTCATCATCGGGCGAAGGTGACTGTTGCCACCGCATCAAAGAATTGTATTTTCTTCTTGTGAGTGGTGAAGAAGAGGATGAAGTGAGATGAGCGAGCAGTATTGAGGTCGAACCGCCTTGGGATGGAGGGACAACGGGTGTCATCAACTCTTCGAATAGCTCGACTGTCTCTTTTGCATCGTCTTCGTCGTCGGACTGGTCTTCGGAGGATCTAAAAGGGCGCGGTGTCATAGCACCTTCATCCAACTCTGAAGGGGCTAGACTGGTAGCGCGAGAGTAGATCGGCTCAGTCGGCGCATAGTCGTCGTCATTTTCATCGTCGCTGACGCTTTGTCCGCGGAGGAAGCGTTGGTATCCGCTATCATCGTCGAGATTTCCAGTATTGTGATCGCGAGGTGGAGTGATCAAGCCAGAACGCATTTCGTTGCCGTTGTCCCGGACTTCGGAGCCTGTAGGAATGGTCGCGATGAACCTTTCCTTTCGGCGGATTTTCCGTATCAGGGAGCCGAAGATTCCCTTGATCACTCTATACAGAGTGAGAAGATACTTTTTGGCAGCTGTGAATCGGACAAGGCTGAGGTGTGATAGGCTGTCTTCGACAGCTGCAGCAACTTTGACGTCTGTGATTTCGTTGTCAAAGCCCTGCGGACGTTTTGAAAGGTTATGTATGCGCTTGACACCCATGCGGTCCAACCTGACCATGGGATGGGGAACAGGAGAAACCTCGTTTCCGAGTCCGGCCACTGCAGTAGCTTCTAAAGACGCTGTGCCAAGTCGCAGAATGGCAACCGAGAAGTCGTCGTCTGATCGCGGGAGGGCAGATGAATGCACGCCAAAAAGATTCATCTGGTCAGTTTGATGAAAGCCAAAAAGTGGGCGAGTAATAGCGCCTTCGAGAAGAAGTTGGGTCATGGCGTTCAAGGCAACCGTGATCACGGTTATCATGATCAGTAGTGTTTCCACTAGGGAAGGAATATAGTTGAGGAGTGGGTAGGTGGCGGGTGACAGAAAGAGCACGTAGTGGAAATGGAGAAGGGCAAGAACACTGCAGACCATGGTGGGGACGAGAATTTGGCGGGACCAAGACTTTCGAATGCTCAGAATGTGAAGGACGGTGAGTTGGATGAGTGGAATGATCATCGTGATTAATACGTGTTTGTCGGGGCGAGAAGGGAGCGTGTTAGAACTATTGCCATAGTTAGGCTTGAGGTGGGTGATCGGAGAGGAGTAAATATGTAAAAGAAAGGCGTATCCAAACTGCATGAATGTTAGGTATTACAACGAGTCTGGATAAGACGATATTTATACGCACAAGGTTGAATGATGAGGATGCGGACGATGGACTACGAAACAGTGAGCTCGAGCCGTGGGCGGAGTACACGTTATGATCTTACCTTCCTTCTAGGCCACGAACGAGCTGCTCGACAGTGAGGCTTGAACACACCGCTCCGAACGTAATCCAGCATATATCCCGCATATGCTTCTTCGACGCCCAACCGCCCAGCGATTGAAGCCATTCAACTTGCCACTTTGGGAAAAGGCCGCTCGTTTGGAGCAGCGTGACGGACATGAGAAGTAAAGAGTATAATAATAAAGCCAATGAGGGTGAATGGAGGACAAAGCGGGCTGTAGTAGAGGAGAGGTCAACGGGTAGGAATGACGCCCAGACGTGCCGAACGATAGGGTTCGACCGCCTCCATTGTCGGACAAGTGAGTCTCGAGTGGGAACGACCAGATGCTGCATTCTGTTCAATAGGAATACCTGTACCAAATCTGGGTGAGAATATCGAAGACCACCACGACAACGGCATACCATTGCTACCAGACCCAGAGCATAACCTGAGGTCAGGAAACTGAATGGACCTGGCAGACCAGCAATTGCAGCAGAATCGTTCTCAAACTGCTTGACAAACTGCCTCTCTATCGTCTTGAATTCCTGCATTCGAGCGTCGTGGGCCTTGCGGAGCAGAGCGTCCTGCTCATCGATCTGGCTCATGCGGTTCAGGAGTCGCATGGGGAACGACAGGATAGAGCGAAGCGTCTGCGAGAGGTTCTTGTAGTGGTATTCGAGGTCGGGAACGTTGTCTACGAGAACAAAGCCGTTCATGGTCGTCGCAAGGGTCGTCGACGACGGACGGGAATAGCGTCCCTCCACGTGATAAGCTTGCGGCCTTGCCATGATGATCGCCGCAAGGGCTCTCGCCCCCAAGCTAAAGCCTCCCCTACGAACTCGTTCTGCACATGGCTTCGCGTCTCTAGACCCATTTGTCAAGGATATAGCCAGCGTTCAGCCAACATTTCCCCTTGCGTCCAAAAATGTCAAAATATTAAAGGAACCGACCGACTTTTATGCCGAGCTCTTGAGTCTTATTCGTCGTGCCCGCCGTCGCCTTTTCATCTCGTCTTTGTATATCGGACACTCTGAGACCGAGTTGGTATGATTGGACTGTTTCGAATGGAGACCTTTTGCTGACCCGTTTGCAGTTTCAAACATTGAACGATGCTCTCAACCAAAATCAAACTTTGACACTCGACCTCCATCTCGATGCTCTGCGTTCGACTAGACCAGGGCCTGATTCGCCAGCCCTTTCCCTCTTACCTCTAATTGATAAATTTCCTGGACGAGTCAAAGTCCATCTATTCCGTTCGCCGACCTTGCGTGGATTGATGAAAACTGTTGTGCCACGGCGATTTGACGAAGGATGGGGGACATGGCATGCAAAGGTCTATGGTGCAGATGATGAGGTCATTCTCTCTGGGTGAGTCGGTAGGTCATCCTTGGCGCGTTTATCGAACCTACCTTACGCGATCATGGTACCAGAGCCAACCTGAACGAATCCTACTTCACAAATCGGCAAGATCGATATATTCATATCGAGAAACAACCTCAACTTGCAGACTATTGCTTTTCCTTCCTCCAAACCTGTGCAGCGTATTCGTATAAGCTCAAATCTCTCCCACCCGGCTCTTCGTCTCTTCCCTACGATCTGATATGGGACAACCATGCAGTGTCGCACCCACGTATACTCAAGGCAGCTCAGAAAGACCTCAGAGCACTGCAGGCTTCATTCCACAAAGACTATCCATTCGATGAGAACGCAGAGACAATGATTGCACCCATTATACAGTCCCAACCTCTTGGTATGCGCGAAGAGGAACGTTCTTTCCTCCACCTCTTCGCTCATCTGAAGCGACAAACCATAACGAGATACGAAAAGCCTCATATGGATCTGACATCAGGCTACTTTGGTCTACATCGTCCATATCAAAGATTCGTGATCGACTCGGGGATTGATTGTAGGATTCTTGTTGCCAGTCCGGAGGTATGTGACCATGTTTGCATTCTGGATTAGGATTGACGTAAGGGATTCAGGCGAATGGGTTCTTGGGCTCTAAAGGCTTGTCAGGATTGATTCCGGAAGCATATACTCTACTCGAGAAGCGGTTCTGGAATAAAGTCCTTAAGGCGAAGCGACAGTGGCACACAGAGGGTGGAGGAGGCATTGAGTTACGCGAGTGGCGAAAAGATGGTTGGACATATCATGCTAAAGGTACCCATCGTGTTGTCCATTTGGTATGCCTCCTGAATTCTTTCAAGGCGTATGGGTCTCCCCATCGGGCCATGAGCCACCTTTGATGACTTTGTTTGGATCAACGAATCTTAACTCCCGCTCAGCTCATCTTGATACCGAACTTTCCTTCATTCTGGTCACAAAATCCATGTTTCTGCGAAAACAACTCGCAGCTGAAGTAAATCGTTTACGAATACCATCGACAAGAGTGGGCACGAAAACTTGGGCACAAGAAGATAGACGGGTTAGATTATTAACTAGAGCTTTGGTAGGACTTGGAGTACAGGATATGCTATAATTGAGATACTGTACTATCTATATATGAATCATTATGATTAGCATTGACGCACAACGAAAGAGCTAGCAAAACAGCATATACACAGTGAAGAGACTAAAAGCGGGTGCTACATATAAAGGCAACAGCGTCGATAGAGAAGTAGACATAACAGCGCGGTCATGGGTTATGACGTAGGGAGAGGGAGAACCTTTGGCTTGTTCTTGCTGCCCTTTGGCCTTCCTCGAGGCCGTTTTGCGGGTGGTTCGCCTGTTTCGGGGTTTCTCTGTGTTTCCGGCATAGATGTGGATCCGGACGTATTGGACATGTTTCTCGATACTTCGATTGAAGTCGATACGGATATCGGTGGCATCTGGCCTCTCAGTCGTCGAGAAGTCAGGTAGCTAGCAGAAAACGATCAGGAATTGTAATAAAGGATAGATAAATAGTCTTACGCTGCATTCCTTTCTTCCAGCGTGCTTTGCAGACTCGGCAAAGGTGGCTGTCCAAGTTCCTGGCGCAACACGTCTACATCGCGTTTAGCCACTGCATAAGGGCCGTCGGTTAAAGACTGGATTTTTGATCGAAGATCTGCGGTTCTGAGCAAGATTAGAGAAATAGAATATATCAGACGCGAGATCCATATACTCTTTGGTGATGCTCGACTCGGATAGGTCGATTTTGTCGCGGTCTGAGTTGATCTAGCCGAGGGATAAGTTACATAATGCGACGCAAGTATGATGCTCACCTGCGCTAGATCATCCAATAGTCTCTTTCGTTCGCTTTCAATCCTGAAGCACATATAAGCAATGCAATCGTTTGAAGCACTGTTCTATCCCACCGATTTTTCTGCTCTTTGATGTCCTGGAGCGCCTTATTTTTTTGGTCGAGGGAGGCATGTGCTGCGAGGATGTGGGCGGTGTGGAGCTGCAAGGTCAACGCATGTTTTCTTGAGCGAGCGAAATAAGATAAGAGTGTAGAAATGAGGCTGATGATACGGTCAGGGCGTAGTGGCATGACGACGTACTTGAGCTCGGCGGTTTTGGCAAGTTGGATTAGATTCTTGGTCCAATCGTGCCCTTGCGCGACGATGGGCTTGGGATAAGGCTCTTGGACGGGGATGTTGGAAACGTTGACGAGCGAGTGTGGCTGGGTCGACTGCTGTGTCTGTTGTTGCTGCTGCTGCTGCTGCTGGACGACAGACTGCATATTCAAAATATTCCAGGGCGTCGTCGGCAAGCAAGATGGGACTGGCCGGGGTCCGCGTTCCGCAACGAGTAACCGCCTGCTGAATCCGGAAATTTCCTGTCAACGCGCCAATTCACTTTCTTTCTTTCTCGCCGCCGTGCGACGCGACGCCGAGCCTGTTTCCCAGTCCATGCTCACCATTCTTTCTCTCCAATGCACGACGAGCAGCTCATCATAGTCTCCTCTCATTCATCGCCGCCGTCCCCCAGCATCCTCACCCACTCCAACTCCTTCTCCTCCATTTCTTCGGCTTATACAACCGCAGAGACCATCAAACGTTCTCGAAGCATCACGTTTGCCCCCCTACCCACTAAAGAACCTTCTACATCACGTTCGCGCAGAAAGAAGCGCCCCATGGGCGTGGCATATCGTAGTACGATGCTCCGTACTCAATACCGCGGCCAAGCATATGCATACGATCAGGACGGTTTTGACGATCCTGACGGGCATCATATGGCAGCCTATCCGCGCTCCGGTAGCGCAGGCTTCCAGAGACAGATGCAGGACGACGACGACGCCCTCGTCGAGCTTGGCAGGATCGTCGTAGATGCCGGAAAAAAACTGTGGAGGAACGTCTCTAGCAAGAGCCATCGTTCCCAAGCCCAGTCCGCACCCACGTCGGATACACCTCCCCCACCACCACCACTACCTCCATCTTCACCTTCACCTCTCTTAACCTCCCTTGAAGACCTGAAAATCATCGAAGAAGATGAATTCAACGCGGTCTCGCGACACGATATATCGGAACCGAGTTCCGTGAATGATGGCGACTCTGAGGGCCATCACATCCCCAACCCCCTCCATTCCTAAGCCAACCTACATTCTTTCTCATTAATAATGTTCATACCGAGGATCTGGAGCATCTGTTTCCTATAGAATCATTCTTTTCACAACATGTTGTCCGGGCTGCGTATATATTGTAGGGGTCTTTACTGTTAATCCTCAATGCTCTGTGGAATCTCGGTCGTTCATACATCAATACCATGTTAAGTCATTCCTGCTATGTGCCACAATGAAAGAAAAGGCGAACGATAATCCCGAACACAATAGAAAGTTAAACACCAAAGGGCTACAATGTGGGGAATGAAATGATTGCTACAATGGCAGTACCTACTGAATGGACCCACACTTCGGTCACATTCGACGGATTCCTGTCGAAGTACTCGCAGAACCCGGCCCTGCACCTCCTCCTGGAGGCCCTCCGCGATTTCGACGAGGTTTTGTCGGAGTCTCTTCGTCCAATGGACCCATTCTGAAAGGGAGGTGGGGCCTGGAGACAGGTATCGGCGAGGAATCCGGTTCAATGTGATCGTCATCTGGCTCCGGCGAAGAAGTGTGCGAGTGTTCAGGGATAGAGGTGTCTGGTCCACCTTCGTTGCTCGCTACATCGGCCCAGCTTTCTTGGTCAATGGGTTGCTGAGAGGAACCAGCAATGAATTCCTGGTCATCTTTGTGGAAGATTGGCGCAGGCGAGGCTTCCAGGTCCATCGCGACATAGTCTTCCTCGTCCTGCTCATCTTCTTCAATCATCAGTCGTTTCCGCTCAAATTCTCCGTCAAAGTCTTCATCATATAGACTTCCATCGGCTTCCCCAAACCATTCGCTGTCATCATCTTCATCCTCTTTCCCAAAGTCCCAAACATCGAGATGAGTCATCTCTGATCGGTTGCTCGCCGCAACACACCATCTTCCTTCAAACACGACTTGCCACACGCCAGTGATGCCCGTCAACACGTCACGAACGACAGTCCCGTCCCGGACATCCCACATCTTCAGCGTTCCATCGGAGCCACTAAGAATTTTGAATTCATCATGTTGGAAACAAGTTATGGCCCCGGTATGGGCAGCCAACGTATGCTGGAGTTCTCCCGTCGACGGGTCCCACACTCGGAGCGTCGAATCGGCGGCGGCGGAGACGAGATGATTCGGAGACAGGCCCAAGAGACCGACCAAGGAAGTATGTCCGTTCAAGACGTGCTTGCAAGTTCCGTTGGAGAGATCCCAAATACGAACAGTTCCGTCCATAGAGCCTGAACACGCTTGGTTGCGAGGGTGATCGAGCACAACACTGTAGACTAAGAGCTTCTCAGACGGTGGCTCTTCATAATAAGCAATGGCTCAACAAACCTTTCTGAGTATGACCGACAAGGACCCAAGTAATTTCGCCGGTAATGACGTCCCAGATACGAACAGTATAGTCATAACTTCCGGAAACGAGCGTCCGACCTCGAGCAGCCAATGCGCGTACAGCATGCTCGTGACCAGTCAGATGAAGTAGATGATATGGGTTCTGATCAACCTGGTCCTGAAGATTATTAGACCGACGTGTTGTTAATATATAGGACTGCAATACTTACGTCAATGGGATCGCCTTCAACTTCTTCAGCCCCGAAGCAATGATATTCTTGATCTCCAGGCCGTGGAAGATCCCAGACGCGAAGAGTGTGATCTCTACTTCCTGTGACGATCAAAGGACGTTTGGGCCACTTTTCTGTCATCACGCGACCATCTTCGTATGGTATGCGCAACCACTCAGGTTTGATGATGGCCAAGCATCGCACAGTACTACTGTGCCCGCCAAATACATGGGTGCAACGACCCGTTTCAAGGTTCCATATACGGACTGTTCGGTCGGTGGATCCACTGACCAACGTGTTTCTGGTGGCGGCCAAAGCCCATACGCCTCCGGTATGACCCTGGAGAGTGCGTATCAGCTGGCCCGTTTTTGGTGAATATACATGGATGGAATGATCATCGGAGGCAGATATAATCCTGCCATGCGAAAGTAGGAGGCAAGTTACTACTGCGCGTCCATGTGCGGGGAAGCTAATCCGCTTTGGGTTCTGGTTAGAGATCCAACGCGTGCGAGTAAGATGTCGCGATTTAAAGAGCAATTTATAAGGGTGGGGGAGGGGGAGAGCGCCCGGTATAGGAACGCCTAGACGGAATCGACGAGCAGTGATGGCTCGTGCAAATGCATCCTCAGAGTCGCTACCGAACCATATCCTGGTAGCCCGTAACATTTCACACCATAGAAGAGAGTCGGAATCAATTATGGCTCTCCATGACTTGGAAACACGAGAAGCGCGCGCGAGAGCAGAGAAAGGAAGATAGCTGAGAACGATGGACGTGAGTTCTGGCGGAAGCAACGTGAGGAAATCGCGAGCGAGGGATGGGGAGAGAACGGAATGCAAGGTGCGAAGAACAGGAAGTGGAGAGTGGCGGATGAGCGTTAAAAGCAGATGCGATTGCAGAGGGATGGGCAATGAGCTATAATGCGAGACGAGAGAGGGAAGAGTCATGAGAGTCGTAAGCGACAGATCTGGCTGGAAAGGAGGTGCCTCGGCTGAGGAGTCCTCCATTGGAGTGATGCTGGCCCATTCGGTGGTGGCTGGCGGTGAGCCACCTGGTGATGGCAGGGGAGAAGGAGGTGCGGCCGGGGGTGGCTGATGAGTTATCCGTAACTGGTCAAGGCTCGTAGCACGAGCTTTCTTTCGAGGAGGTGAAGGCATAGAGGTGGACTCGACACCTTCCATGCCGACGACGTCGGACGCGTGATGCACGCCTCTACTATGCGTACGCTTTCTTCCAAACTGTTCTACCGCCTCCTCAAACGCAACGACGTTCTGTCTGTCGGTTTCATCGCGTTTGAGCATCCTCCAACCGCGCCCGCTGTTCTGTTCTTCCTCTTCGTCATCGGGAGTTGCTGCGTCGCGACCATCAGCACGAAAGGTTGCGCGTGCACCTCCCGGAAAATTGAGGGGGAACTCTCGGAGGGCTTTTGGAAGAGGTGCGTATAAGAGTGGATACTGCTTAGGGTCTTTTGGCGAGCTTGGGGGAGGCAACGAAGGGAGCGGAATGGGTTGGTAAGTTGTCGTGGTTGTCGTTATAGTGGTGACGCTGAGGAAAAGGTTAGATATGGCAGCCGAAACAATATCAGAAACAATACAAACGTCTTTGTATTCACACTGGGCGCAAGTTGTATTGAAGGGTACGGATGAGCCATCGAGGCCAGGAGGAGGAGAGACGAGTTCAAACTCAGATAATCCAAGTGTAATGCGACGCAATCGACACATCCGTTCTGATCTACATCCGCTCGTCGTGTAGTGCACTTAATATTCTGCTATTTACAGGAGAGAACACTACAAATTCGAGTGTACAAAAAGTGTAGAAATGAGTCGGATCGAAATAGAATTGGTCGAGGTGTATTATGACTGTGAGAATAGACTGGACAGGACAAGACTAGACTGAGAAGATGTCGATGTATTCTGTGAATCCGATGAATAGTCAATGCGGGGTCGTTGGTTGATCGCCAGGATATCTCCTTCCAGCGCGTGTTCAAAGAGACGACTGCCGACGCAGAACCAGCTCCGACCTCCCTACCCGACCGACGCCCCCAGTCATGCCCTCAGCTCCCATGTCTGGCTTCAACGAATATCATTGGCCTCAGCAGTTTCACCCCCAGCATCCCCAGCATGCCCCCCATCCACCGCCTCAACCCCAGCAACACAATCCCCAGCAGCTAACTATCGACCCCGCCTTGGCTCCTTGGGAATCGTACTATCCGTATCAACCCCAACTACCCCAAAGCCAGCAGCAGCCATTAGCACCTCCCCAGCATTCGGATAGCCCCTCAGAAGGGTCCGAATCGCCCTCGTCTCAGGTCGAGCCTTCGCCGAAGGCATCGAACCCGAATGGCAAGAGACCCGCGACATCTCAACCCTCTGCCTCCTCAAGTCGCAAAAAGCCTCGCAAGAGCGCCGTCGATGATGATCAAGGTCCAACTGATAGTCTCAGTCCAGGCGAGAAGGAAGAAGTCAAGGCGAAGCCAACGCGTGGCTCTCGGTGCGTTCACGCATCTCGTTGTCGATCAGCATGCAGATGATATTTATGCCACATTTGCAGCGCGTGTACAGTCTGTCGACGTCTCAAAATGAAATGCGAGGGTGCCGAAAACGGGCCTCCATGTAAACGATGTCTGTCAGGAAATCACGATTGTGTCTTTGAAGAATCGAATCGGGGCAAGCGAACATCCAAGTGCGTCTCATCTATACGTCCTATAGAGCATATCCGAGTCTAATTCGCACATCGTAGCCAACAACTCAAAAAGCATGAGCTTCTGACGCGCTCATTGCGCAAGATGGAGCGCACACTCGATACCGTCCTGCGTTCCATCAGCAATCCTGGCCTCAATATCACCTCAGGAATGGTCTCCCGTTCCCCGTCGCCATCTACACAAACCGCCACCACTCAAGCTCTTCTCGCATCTCCGTCACCGCCACCTCCCCCTTCAGCGCATAAACCGCATGGATCCCCAAAACTCCATTCACTCCCCGACAACTCCCTAAATCCTCTTGGTTTGCTTGCAGAGGCCAGCTTAGCCAACCGAAAAGCTATCAAGGCAATCTCACGGCCCAGCTCGGGGAAAGCTGGATCGTCGAATCCTGAATCAGCTTCGTCTGGGAAAGTGGGAGTTGCCAACGATGGATATTTCAAGCCAGGTCCGTGAGATATCGCTCCCTTCCCAAGTCCAGAATTGCTGATCCACCCGGAAGGCCCCATGACAATTCTCCCTCTCCGGCGTTTATACATTGAACGCCAGGTACAGCCCGAAATGCTCAGTTTTGTCACGAAAGAGGAGACGTTGGAGCTGTTCAAAATGTGTGTTGAATCTCCGAACTATATCCTGACCTCGGACCCTTTATTGACTTCGCCATTTCAGTTACTTCCAACATCTAAATGTAATACCCTCCACCTCTCGACGTCTTCTTACTTGTTTACTTACTTCCCCTCAGCCACAATGTAATTTACTCGTCGCCAGCCTTCACACCCCGTCCCTCGTGTGTTCCCGGTCGCCCTTCCTCCTTACCACCAGTACGTAATTTTATCACTTGCCGGATGGTGCGGCTTACCACTGGTTTGGTTCTACAGTCTGCGCTATAGCATCTAAATTTTATACCCCTAATCCCGACCTTCATAATCGTTTGGACAGCCTTGCCAAGTCGCTGGCCTGGAGTGTGCCACAACGAGGATATAAATCTTTGGAGGTAGAATTTTCTGTCTCGCTAAGAAAGCGCTTCTGAAAATAGTTGTAGATCGTTCAAGCTTATCTTCTGCTGACCTTGTGGGGCTGTGGGCATGCTGAACGGTACGAACAAGAAAAAACCTGGCTACTGTTGGGAATGGGCATTCGGTATGTCATTCGTCGATTCAATGTCATTTTTTTCTCATGGAATTTCAAAGAATGGCCACCGATCTTAATTTGCATCGCAAGACTGCGGTTACTAGCTTAGATACGCCGGAGGGTCTGGCCCGGGACCAAGAAGTCCATAACAGGGAGCGAACATGGCTGTGAGTCTGGTATATGCAGTCGGGAGTTTGCATTGACAGCCGCTCCCACAGAATGTGTTTCATATTAGACCGCAGTATAAGTGCACAGATGGGGAAACCACATTCTATCAAGGAGGAGTATGTAAACATTTCCAGGGGCTCTGTTTTCAGCCCGCTCACCATTCGGCAGTTACATCATTCGCAATTCGCAGTCGTGGTGGCAGCACCCGGCAGCAGTCCCTGCAGATTCAGGGATTGCGGCTTACGTCGTAAGCAGAATTTGCCCTGTCGAGATATAACACTACACCTTTTTCCAAGGAACTGCAGCGTATATTATCAAGAAGCTTGGATTTTTTGTACTCCGGTACAAGTTCTGCTTCTGGATTGCAGACCGATTGCGACTACCTTCTTGTCATAAAAACGATCGAGACGCAAATCTTGGCGTGGAACAATGAATGGGTGACGTACAGAAGGTTCGCGTCTTCCACCTTTTGTCCACTCTCTCTACTTATTTTTCCGGTTCAGCACTCATGCAGGTTGGCTTTGTACTTTTTTTACACTTATTCAAAGAGGTTGACGCCTTGTTTAAGCCGCACAAGACGAGAACACCGAGTATCGGAAGGCAATCGGCAAATTCTACTTCAATTACACCATGCTCGTCATTAATTCGTTTGGTCTTCAAAATGCACTCGAGCGTTCGAACGTAGACATTGGCCACTTCTTTGCTCGATGTCATTCGTCTGCAACAGCTTGTGCAACCCTCGCTCGCGACATCCTAGGGCCTTTGGGCTACCTCCGGTATTCACCCGACTCGACATTTGTTCAATGTTCATATGCGGTCCTGACTCTCCTGAAGGTAAGGAAGGCACTATCAGCGTGAGAGTTGCGCTGAAACACTTTGCAGCTGGTTCGGCCCGAATTCCAATCGTTTATGGAGAGCGAGGCAAAAACCATATCGCTTGTTAAAGACATCGCAGACCTCCTGGAGGCGGTTGCCGCAACCCCTCAACATACCCCCGCGCTCTATAGTGCGTTCCTCAGAGCCCTGATATCAGCCAAAACAGATTCGAGCCGAGGAGTCTCCCCGAAACTGGGTGCGACGGAGAACTTGAGTGGCACTCCCACGTTCTCCGCTAATCATTCAGACGGCATCAATATGCAAGCGACTCAGGAATCGGCCCTGAATCCCCGGAATTTCTCCGGCCGCAACTACATCCTTTCAGACTTTCAATTCACCGGAGAGATGGGACCTGTCGCCGACATTTCAACGTTCCCACCTACGATGGTTCCTGCCGTTGACATCGAAAGTCCGGACATGCTCTCCATGGACAGTGTATTGAGCGCAGGATTTTGGGATAGCGTTCTAGTTCCCGGTAAATATAGATTCTATTGATGTGCATTCAATTTTGTTCATTTTGTTGACTTTGTCATCCGTTCACAGGTTATTCCAACACACTAGAAGGTCTCTCCGGTGGAGTTGTATATGGCGCAGGAGGGAGCGGCTTAATTACTCCGCGCTTGGGCACTCCGATCGTCTCCTCAAGTGGTACCCCTTTGGTTCAAGCAACGGATCTGTTGCCTCCCCATGCACAGATGCCAAAAGCTTGATTATAAATTATATTTTCGCTATCATTGTCTGCTCTTTGGTTGTTTGTTTATGGGTCGTATATGGGGCTTTGACCTCGGCATTGGTTACCGATCAGAGCGTGCGGTTGTATTCAACTTCATATCGCAGTTTAACGTATTTCTGAGATCATTATCAGTCATAATATCTTGTTTCGTATAGCTACACTTTGAGTACAAACACCAGATAGGTCAGCCGGGTTAGTGTGGTGCTTTGGCCAATTGGGGGGTGTGGAGATAGGGTTATTTCTGGGTCCCACATCTTGGATACAATGCCATCGCGTTCTCTGGCACTCTTACAGCTCAAATTGGCTGGTATAGCGCGACGGAGAGCATCGCTATCGCGGGCACGTGACACACGTGATTAGTTCTGTGGGCGCATGACGGTGTGACAGTTTGTCCTGCTGTCCCACCTCGAGTTGCGTCTGTAGAACTTGCGCTGTTGTGAGTATTCTTGGTTGTGTCGCCTTTTCGAATTGTATAGCATCGTTTGAGCGCGCATATTGGAGGCTGAGTGCGCAAAGACGATGCCGAAATCAACAGGTGGTTCGAGTCTATCAGACCTTTCGGAAGCACCAGCTTCTCCGACTGCTCCTCCCAAGTCCGGCATTCCGGACGCCTTGTTGTCTGCAGCCGACACCAAAAAGCCTCCAGTAAAGCGCAAATACGGTGGAAGAAAGCCTCGCAAGGTCCCCGAAGACGTCGAGATGGAAATAACAGCCCCAACGACACCGCCGCCTGCAGCAAGCAATGTCATGGAAAGCTCACCTCTTTCTTCGCCGCCTTCACCTACTGGACCACCTCCGTCGTCCATGGAACCACCTTCTGAACAAAGTGTACCGTCCACACCCTTGAAACGCACGCGTGTTACCTCTGTCGCCACGCCCTCCAAAAGAACTAAAATAACCAACACCTCTCCGACGCCCAGAAATCGCAAACCTCAACCTTTACCTGTGCCAGTGACGCCCTTACCTCTCACAAAACTCACAAAGACCACATCTACGATCACAAACGCATCTCGAGAGTGGTCGCTCGAAAAATTGGACACGTTCGTATATGCCAAACTCACACCAGAGGGCGCCGCCTTTGTGATCTCCGATGACGCTCAACACATCTGGAGCTACTGGTGGCCTGCCAAGGTATGTCTTATCCTGGACGAACCGCCCGGCGCCTGAGAACACTTGTCATTTAGGTGATATCTAAAGAAGACGGCAAGGTCACAGTCACCTTGTATGGCGATGATGGTCATACCGCAGGACGCGAGCTCTCCTATGCGACCCCTTCCAAAGACAATGTGCAGTCTTGGAAAGATTGGCATGCAGAGGGTTTCGCCTCTTTCATTCAGGGCGAGTCGCCCCGCTCTGCGGCCAAACTCAAAACATCGTGGAAGACGGCGCAAACCGCGATGTCTGCAGAATATGCTGATGATTCGGACGGACTACCAATGTTTCCTTCTCTCAGTCAGAGTCCATCAAAGAAAAAAGAAGCCGACAAGGCTCAAACTAAGGGCAAAAACGGAGACACCGCACAGCCTCCTAAGACCACGCAGAAAACGCCCAAAGCAGGGAAGATAGGCAAACATGCCAAGTCCAGCAGCTTGATCATACCGGACGATTTAGATTTGAGCGATCTGGACGACGACGAACCTGATTCGACTTTGACCATTCCCGGAGAGTTGCTCCTTGCCAGAGATGGCAAAAAGAGCACACATTTCTGGCCCGCTCGGGCCCTTGGTTATATCGGTCGCAATCCTGACAGGCCGAGGCAGCCTCCGTTGTACAAGGTCGAGTTCTTCGATCGTTCGATCAAGAGTATACCTCGGGATTGGTTCCATTCTTCCATGGAAGATGAGTTTATAACGTGCAAGGTATTCAACACAACACTCTAAATACCTCCGATACTAACATTGCACAAACAGCTCGGGACGTGGAAAACCGAACTGTCTGAAAACCATATGCCGCTCGAACAGGGCGCGCCTTCACGTTCTCCGACCCCTGAGCCTGAACCAGATTACACTGCTCCAATACTCAGCGGGGAAGATTTCAACGCTCTCTCTATTGCCGAACAGTTCGTATACGTACGACCGGTGCTGTCCGCCATTATCAATGGCAGCTACCCGCCGGCTGAGGAGCGACACAAAGCCTTTATCAAAGGAGGAAAGGCCCGCCGTCTCCTTGCTGAGTCGGCCGCCAATCTATCTCGCCTTTCAGAAGGCGAAAGAGGCCGAGTGCGCTATGAGGTAATCCGATGGGCCTTGCGGGATGAGCGAAGACCCAAAAGGATCATCGATGAAAGTGACGAGCAACCTGCTCCTGTGCAAACTGACGCACTGGCGGAAGAACCCAAAGTGGATGAGCCAGAAAATGTTGGTGTTTTAGGGGCCAATATATTATTTCCGCTGAACAAACAATTTCTAGCCTTCTCAGGAGAAAGACGTCACTCTCGAAGATAAACAGCCGGCCGCCGAAAGCACAGATCCTGTCCCTGAAGACAAACCCCTGGGTGCTGAGGCCTCCGAGGCTAAAGAACTGAACGGAGATGGCGACGTACACATGGCCGAAGCTGAAGCTGAAGCGGAACCCGCCGCCAAGGAGTCCAACATAGTGGCTGACACAGAGGTTGACAAGGAGTTGCCATTCCATCCAGAAGAGACCACCAAGAATGAAGCCCTCAAGGAATGTCATTTTTCGTTTCCCCGGGAATTTCTGTTGACCCTATGTTTTCAGGCACCGGCACCTCCACGCCCCACAGGAAGTGAGGAGTATGAATCGTTGGCTGGATCTGATCGCCTTGAGGTACGTCCAGCTTCATCTAGTCAGGGGGTCAATTTGTTGATCTATGTGATAGTACTGTTCTCATGTGTTACTTCGGGAAGCTGCTATTCAGCTTCTCATATGGCGTGCCGGGAAGCGAGAGTCGCTTGATATTCTCTCTCCTGAAGAAGAACAGGCTCTACATGATTTTGGCAAGAAAGAGGTAGAGAAGCGGGATTGGGTATTTGACATCATGATTATTCGGGAACAAAGAGCAAAAGCCTCGAACAAAAAGCTAACCCTACAGGAACCGGAACAAACACCTAATGGAAAACGCTCAAGAACACGCACGCAACGACGATGAGGGTGGGAAGGTTGAAATGATTTAATAGGTTGCGTTCTGTATAGTGTATTTCAGGGAGTTAGTCCCTATTTTGAAAATGTATTTATGATCGCCCACAAGCCGACTAGCGCCCGGAATCTGAGATCTGGAGGTTGAACATAGCCACGCTCCTCTTTGCCAGCGCTGCATCAAACTGCTGAGCTCCTAGCGAGCACTCTCAAATGCCCCCTCCATCGCTATTCGACCCTTGGTTGGCCTCCAGGCGGTTCGGCATAGTCATCGACGCAGGCTCGTCGGGCTCTAGACTCCAGATATACAGCTGGCTCGACGCGAGGGCTCTTCGTTCTCAAGGGGTTCGACTGGATGTACTGCCTAAAGTTGAAAAGGGCGCAAAGGATGGTAATGCGTGGATGACAAAGGTCGAGCCTGGTGCGTTGCATCCAACAATGTCTTATCTGACACGGAATTGACTTTCTGCACACAAAAGGCCTTTCAACATTCAGCGACAATGTCGACGGCGTAGGGCCCTATCTTGCTCCTCTTCTTGCACATGCATGGAACATCATACCCCCATCTCTTCACTTCCAAACACCTATATTTCTACTCGCGACGGCGGGGATGCGATTGCTACCGCCGGACAGACAAACGGCAATATTGCGTGCCTCTTGCGAGTTCCTTCGATTTCACTCAAATTTCCAATTGGATAACCCGAATGATCATGGGCCCTGTGGCTCGCATGTTCGTATCATTAGTGGAGAGGAGGAAGGCCTCTTTGGTTGGATAGCCATAAACTATCTTATGGACGGATTTCAAGCTCGAGGAGACGACGACCGGACAACGTATGGATTCCTTGATATGGGGGGCGCGTCAACTCAGATCGCGTTTGAGCCTCAAAAGGAGATCAGAGAGGCCCCGGACGAGAATCTACACGAGGTCCGCCTGCGACTCCTGGACGGAAGCGAAATGACACACGACGTGTTCGTCACGACATGGTTGGGTTACGGTACGAATCAGGCACGGGAGAGATACGTTGGCCAAGTCATCTCAGGATACGAGTCGAGCCGCACGGACACTATGGTCGAGCTCGACCAAGAGCGCGTGCCTGACCCTTGCCTGCCCAGGAATCTGATACGAAAGGAGACCCCCGTCTACACAGGCGAATCGACTTCTCACTCCAGAAAAGCTCACGTTCTAGTGGGAACTGGCTCATTTGAGAATTGTCTTCATCAAACTAATCCTCTACTCAACAAAACCGTCACTTGCGACGATCCACCATGCCTCTTCAATGGAGTCCATGTCCCTGCTATCGACTTCTCGGTCTCTCGATTCATCGGCGTTTCGGAATACTGGTATTCCTCCGAACACATCTTTGGTCTCGGTGGAACGTACGATTTTGCGCAATACGAGCGAGCCGCGTCCGAATTCTGTCAGCTTGACTGGTCGGAAATTATGCGGCGACATGAAAGATCCAGGAAAGAAGGGCATCTGGGCGGTGATGGCGAAGAAGTCAAGAGCGGTGAAGTGGTTGCGGTGGGTCAATGGGGTCCCCACGTCGAGCTTTCTAGACTGGAAATGCAGTGTTTCAAGGCTGCATGGATAGTCAACGTTCTTCACGAAGGCATTGGCATTCCTCGGGTTTCCGAACGCAAGGGTGCCACACCCGGCGATAAAGTCAAACAGAAAGCAGCGCAAAAGGGTCTGGGAGCTCCGCCATTTCAGAGTCTGGACACCGTGGGGGAGACAGCCATCACTTGGACACTGGGCAAGATGGTTGTTGAAGCCAGTAGAGAGGTTCCCCCTCTATTCGAATCCGCAGCCCCAATCCATGATCCTATGCATGACGATGCAGCACATCGTACGAACTCTACGCAGCTTCCTCAATCCACCGGATACAATCACCTTAAATCACCCTTTTATCGAGCTGACACTCTCTCATACCCAATACTCGCCGTCTATTTTCTTGTCTTCTTTGGGTTGTTCATCATTTTGTTCAGAATGCGTCGCGAGTGTCGCAAACGGGTGCGCCGGTTCATGCGCCGGTATCTTCGCCATCACGATAAATCTTTGGAGGAAGGAAAATACGTCAATGGGAATGGAAACGGAAACGGCTCGTCATCCTCATCACCAACCGGCTCCAGACCAAGCTCTCCGGAACCCGCGAGTCCAAAAAGCGTCTTTCAGCAGATTAGACGCATAATCATACCTCCACCCCTAAAGCCTGTTTCTAGTACCACGCAAATGCGCCCCATCATCATACGCACGAACAGTGGTTCCCAACGACATGCCCATCGAATATCGGATCCTTCGAATCATTACCAAAACGGCGCTCCAATTGGACCCGTCAGTCCCCGCTTAGCCTCCTTTCCTTCGATGACCAGCACGGACACATTACAGTCTATCCCCTCTGCTCATCCTCTCTATGCATTCTCACAATCAAGAAATTCGTCTCAAGTGAACTTAGTCCCTCGACAACCCGCCACGCGGGGGAATAGTGGAACACAAACTCCGGATGGTGCTCATGTTGATGAAGGATAGACTTGTATTGTTATTAGGGTGAGATCTGCGGACTCTGCTTTTGGATGATCTGTTACTATTTTATTATTTATATTACACGAGCACGATATAGAGTTTACAACGACACGTTAATGATACACACATGTTTGTACGGACCTCACTACACCTCATATTAAGGACTTGCTCATATAAGGGCCGTCCAGTTCATAGCCTAAACGACGATAATAATCTCTTGTCCCGACCCCTGTTTAATGCGTGTCAGACATGGCACTCAGAGCAAGAAGTTGACGGACCTGAGATCACTGCTAACTTGATACTGCCGTGCTCCTCACGAGCTATTCGCTCAGCCTCCTCCATCAACAATGTTCCAAATCCCTAAAATATACGTCAGGCAGCAGCGTACAGATATCTCCAGCCGCTTACTTGGTGTTGGAATTTCGTAGGGTCTCGACCGTGAACCGGCACAGCAGTCCCATACACGTGCAATTCACGAACGATGCTGCACCCCCCTTCGTCTCCTTCTTTCCGAACCAGTTCTGGTCTGAAGGTGCCTTCCTCAGAACATTTCCGAAGTCTCAGAAGTCCAACAAGAATATCCTTTTCGGGATCCTCATATGACAAAAATGTTTCCCAGCCGCCGTTGGCAGTGTAATCTCGACGTAAGAGCTCTACGGACTCTGGCCGGACTTTGTGATGGATCTCATGGATCTGATTAAGGGGATCAGTCACATTCGACAATATTTTAAGCTTTCACTCACGCCAACTTCGCGGAATCGGACGTCTCTACATTCTGCCCCGAAGTCCTTCATTCGATTGAGAGCGAGCTCTCGAAGGTTTCCCGAATTCTCACAACCGCTGGACACCAACGGCAGAGGGATATCTCTGACCAAGAAATCAGTAAAAAATTAATCGTCGCCAGATTGTGTCATGCCTTTGAACACGATACACTCGTGTCCATGGTGGCACCAGCGCAAGTATTCGAGCCACAACATCCACCAAAACGTTGGGCGTATAATTCTTGTACCTGCCCGTCCTCCAGAGTTCATACAGCCCGGTACCTCGAATGACGAGTGTGGGATATATTTTCAACCCGTCTGAACGGAATGCAGGGTTTTCAAAATATTCCTGAAGGATGAAACTGAGTACTAAGAACCAAGACTTATTGTGGATATACCTTGAACTGCTCCATATCTCTCTCCACGCCGACATTGGGTAAGTCCGGCATCATATGTGCAACGACTTTAAACCCAGCATCTTTTGCAAGATGAAATGACTCTGAGACTGCGCGGACAGTATGACCTCGGTTCGTGTCGCGCGCCACATCTTCGTACACTGATTGCACGCCGATTTCAAGTCGCGTGCATCCATAACGAAGCATCTGACTGAGAGCGCATCAGTTGTTTGATCTCCTGAATAGTCGAGAGCCAGACTGTACCTCAAGTGAGGCCGTAAGCAATAATCCGGCCTGGTCTCAATAGTGATTCCAATTGCTTTTGATTTGCTTTGCTCCGAGAATCTGGGAACAGCATTAGAGTTCGGTATCAATCGGGAATGTTAAGCACAACCTGACAGCCTCATCCATGTCCGTTCCAGTAAAGCCAGAAAGGGCATTGTGAAGTTGTGCGATAAACTTGTTGCGATAGTCTTCCGGCATACTCATGAACGTTCCTCCCATGATAATGAATTCAATCTACAACAATCAGTATGCGAACCGACAGCGAAACGAAGCACTCACTTTGTCAACGCTGTGACCCAAACTTTTCAATTGCTCCACCCTGCCTCTCGTTTGCTCGTAGGGATCGTATCGTGCACGAATTGCTCTCATACTCGTCGGTTCATAGCCTGTATAGCTCTGAGTACTGTAATCGAAATCCGAGTCCGGTCCTCCAGGGCAATAGCTAGTCCATCGCTTTAGCGCACTTCAGAGATCCAGACCAACAAGGCACGTACACACAGATATTTCCCGTCATCGCGATATGAGGACATCGATGAGGTTTGCACATAACAGCCACCACAGCGATCTGAAGATAAGCGTGAGCCCCTCGTCAGTCATCGACATGGAAGACACTGACACCGCTGGCAGTGCGTATTGGCCTCGCTTTCAACTTGGGCAACAAAGCTTTCTTGTACTCATCAGGAACAGCGCTGATGATGTCCACAAGTCGAGGAACGCCCCCATAGGAGAATTTCTTGCTCAGTCTTGATCGGATTTCGTTCAGGTTCACGGTTTTGCCTTCATCGTGTGCTTTGATCAGCTCGAGCGCTATTGCTGAGGATACCCTGAGTAGTTGTTCGGCTTGTGAAGGTCCTTTGTTAATGGCAGAGATGAATGGTTGATCAGAAATATTATTTTAAATTGGCTGACCTTGTGTCGAGACGGCCGTCGGCATCTTGACCCTGTCGGAATATCGGATCCAAATTTTTCTGACTTCGGCGACCAAACTGCAAACCCAAAAGTGCATTCAAGAAAAATATACAGCTTGGCACTTCTGGATACAACATTCTATGCTCGATTGTCTGTGAACACTACATCTAAGAACTGTCAATGACCTTGCCTGAAGGTCGAGCTTGGCCACTGGCTATTTTACTACGGGAAACAAATTTCCCCTTGCTATAAATACTGGTGCTTTCTATTCCGGGCGACAAAAAATACTTCGCAGCATCTATCTGACAGTGCAGCCACGACGGCTGACTTGAATAAATGTGGCTCCCATGAAGGTCCACAAAAGTCTAGTGTGTCGATATTGGGGACGAACGAGAACTTGCATGCGATCAATCCTAGAATCATTGGCTGGAATCCTATACTCGGAGGATCCGTCGCAATGATCAATCGCCTCAATTTCAGAAGCGGATTGTCTAGAATGGATTGTCGAAAGCTCGTCGAATCGATTTCGAGTGTGTGGAGTTTGCCCATCCGAGCTAAGGACGGACCAATTTCGTCCTTGTAATTCGACACTCCTCGAAGGCACACGGACTCTAGATTGCGGAGCAAATCCAAAGCGCGCGGGATGAGATTCGGGTGTGTCAAAGGGTAAGAGCAGTTGATGAGCCTTAGCTCCCGAAGAGTGTCGCGGAAAAGATCCAGGAAGTGGGAGAACTGGGGACCCCATATCTCGCACGAGTCTAAAGTGAGGTTTCTCAGGGCCCACCTTCCCCGCCGTTCTATGACAGTGGGGACGATCCGTCCAGTGCGAGAGCGCAACATGTCGAAATCGTATTGGGACAAGGTGAGTTCTTTGATGGGCAGGTCAAGGAATGATTGCCCTCTAGGCGCGCTAGAGCAGAGTTCGAACCTGCATCGTCTGGACGACTGTCGATGTCGGACGTTCGTAAGGTGCAGAGAGGAAAGATGTGGTAGGGCGGATGGGGTCAAGGGAAGGCTGAAATTATGCCTGATTTTATAGGTGGGGATATCCAATCTTTGAATGCCGGTGCAGATGCTGATGAGTTTAGCATGCAGGGCTCTATGTCGTCCGTTACGGTCGTTCTCGGAGGTACTTCTACGCCATGGCTCCGGGAGCGTGAGCTCTTCGACGAGAGTGACCAAGGACGGGTTCGATTTCAGCGTTCGTAGCAAAAGTCTGCAGCTTTTCTGGTTCGTGGGACTGGGCTGGACATAGAGAGCGCGAAGACTCAAGGCATGCCATAGTCTGCAAACACGGATTGTGCTGGAGAGTGTAGCTTGGACTTGGATTCTAGAATCGACAGGATCAGATATATATCTGAAGATGTCCTGCCAAAGCTCCATTGGCATGATCTTCTCCGCAGAACGTAGCTCTGGATGGTCTGAGCGGTTCTGGCTCGCGACGTCAGAGTCGCGACTGATGTGCCATGAGTGAAAGCGACGAACTGGATGCATGATGGGCAGGACTGTTTGGGGGCGGTCTGGTTGGCAGTGGGAGAGTGCTCTAAATAGTGATTTGGGCTTACTAGAAGAGGTTCACTGCCCAAACGCCGCACTCCCTGAATATGACCTAACCGACTCGGGTTCCTTCCAAAAAAGGAAACTCAATCTGCTTCCGTTGCTCACGTGACCTGCTCCTGCATCTCTAAATATTCGCTCTCGCCTCACTTGATCGCCGCTCGTCGACCTCAGCTCTGTGCGGAACGACGACGACGCACTCGACATGTTCGACGTCTGATAGCAAGTAATTGTCGGCCATCAACGCTGCCCCTTTCGGAATCCGGAGTCGGCCATGGCTCGTCTTCTGGATTTGCCCGTCGAGGTCCTTCCCTTGATCTTGACGCACATTCTTAAATCACATCATCTCACGCTTATCTGTCTCGTCAGTCACACGTTCCTATACTATGCTCGTCCGCTTCTTTACAAGCGTATCTTTATCTATGCATGGCATCGTCAAGGAAAGACAAAGGTGCTGATTTTCACGAGACAGTGTCCGTGACACTACGACGGGCTCGGAGCTGACGATCGGCAGGTCATACAGCTCTTCACGACTTTGGCCCGGAAGCCAGAGTTGGCAGCTCTCGTAGGCGTACTAGGTTCGAGGCTTCGAGCACTTGCTTCTCGTGAGAGTGCTAAGCGTTGGATTACTGTCAGAGATGCGTGATTTCCCCAAAGCCCTCTCAATTGAGGAACAGGACCGCCTCATGGATCTATGCATCACTGGTCTCGAGAATTGCATCAATCTTCGCTCATGCACATGGACTCGAGACGGTTCTCTGACGACACCCCTTCTCAAAGCACTTCTCTCCTCCTCCACGTTACAAGAATTCTCCTTGAATGGGCATTATGAAGGGCATTACGACCCAACCCTTCTGCTTCAATTCTCAAGGTTGCAGAAACTCACAATTATAATGCCAAGCAGTGATATCATCAGCTTGCTACCTGCTTGGCTCGGGGCCTGTACTGAAACCCTGAAGAGTCTATCCTTGATCTGCAAAGCGCGTGTCTTCCTATCATCGCACTTCGGAAAATTAACAGTGTTCTTAGGCCTCGCCGAGATTGACAGATGAGATCTTATCGTCTGCGGCAGAATCGCTGTCTTCGCTGCAGCGGTTGCATCTAGCAGGATGCACGAAAATTACCCACAAGGGTATTCTCGCCGTGATGAGGGTGAATCCCTCTTTGGTTTCATTAGGATTGGAAGGCCTGTCACCCACATTCGTACGCAGTAATCAAACCAAAAATCGACTCTGACTGACAGGCCTTCTCCAATTAATAGGATATGGAAGAACTTTCAGGTCACTGCACGAGCCACAATCTTACTTCGCTGCTACGCTCTTTAACCCTAACTATGCCATCCTCGGGCAATATTGACAAGTGGTTCAATCAAGTTCTATCTCTCGTAAAAGAATCGCCGTTAGAAGAGTTTCAGATCTATACAGTCGGAGGAGATCTGGTAACCGGACGCGCACTGAGTGAGGATTTCGTGGCCCGACTAGTGGGAGCACATAGCCATCGTTTGCGCAAGTTTGCCGTTCAGAGGCTGAGGACAAGTATGCAAGTCATCGGCATGATCTGCCAGAACTGCCCTATGTTGGAACAGCTCTATGTCGTGGTCGAAGACAGAAATTGGGTACGGAAAACTCTCCTTCGGCTTGCGCTACACTTCACGACATGCAGGGAGCGCTTGGACAGTGTCTTTCGACCGCGAGCAATCTACGAATGCTTCACATCAACTTTCCGCCCGACACTCTAGGCGAAGACGAGCGACCCATTCTATCGGAAAGTGAAATGCTGTTTATCGCACAACATTGCGGACCAAGATTGGTCCAATTCGGAGCCTCGACTAGAGTTCGCCTGGTAACGCTCTCCCGCAGACACTCTTCACTGGCTCAATGATTTTGATCTGCAGGTGGAACGAACAGCATTCAGAGACGGAGACGGAGAGATCCATACAGGGATGAAACTCGTACCATACGAGAGTCCCGAGATCCCAGAACAGTTTCTGGTACAGCAAGCCTAACGTCGATCGGCAGAAGGCGACCGAGTATAGACTAGGGCAAAATAATAGTGTGAAAGTTGGGGAACACGAGTTCTTCCTCGACCGTTTTGCGAATGACATCCTGGATGAACTTTTCAACCCGCGTCACGTTCTTGAGAACATGCTTATCGGCCTGTCCGATCTCAGATTCAATGAAGATCGAGGGTAAGATTCGCATGCCAACGGGAAGCGGTTTGGATGGCAGAGGACCTTCGGGATCAGATGGGGTATGATCCTGGGAGCTTCTGCTCTGTCGATCACCAGCAGGTCCGTAGGGATCAAGGTCGTCCAGTAAGCAAATATGTACTCGGCCGCGCTTGCCTTCGTAAGCCACAACAACCTCAGTGTTGAGCACCAAGCTGGTAACACAGAGTTTGATGGGGAGGGACATGAAGACTGGGGATGGATAGTTGATTAGCAATGAGGTTGAGATACTGAGTCGAATGTCTGAGTGGTATGCAACTCGAAAATGAAGTTGCAGATTCGGCTGCTGTACATCGTCCTCTGACTGTACATTCTGCGCTGCAGCTGAATTGGGACCGACTGATTCTGGAGGCGGTGGAGGTGGAGGCTGAGGAACGGGAGTCGAATGTCCTGGATATGTCTGCGAGCGAGCAGTTGGCTGACCAAAAAGCGACGGATTCAGAGGAAATGGTGGCCGTGAGTCGTAGAAATTTGGGAGACTGGACGTGCCCCATAAATCAGGAGAATGCAAGCCTCCTGGACTTGTTCTGACTGATTCTGCAGATGGGCCTCGCGCATAACGCAAATGAGGGGGGAGATGATGATATGCTGGTCCTCCTTCAGATGCTGCACCTCGGTTCATCGCCTTGCGCGAAACCCATTCGAAGGCGTCCTCGTCTGCTTCATCACCGCTCACTTTCACGGGATCACCATGGTCTTCAAGATCGTCGTCGTCTGCATCCAGAAAGTCCCGATAAATATCCCGAATGTCGACGATTTCGACGTCGGGATGTACGACGCCGAAATCTAACGAAGTGACTTGAACAGGACCAATAAAAGAGGGGCGTGGTGTGTTCTGAAGCTGTCGATTAATCATGTCAACTAGATTTTCTGCTAGTGTAGAGTCGAGCGAACTCCATTCTAAATCGATGGACATCGTCTTCTTGCTGTTTAGAAAATTATTGGCGGAGGCCGAAATTTGCGAAAATCGCCGCGCCGCGGCTTCAAAAGTTCAGAGCGTAGAATCTCGACGCCCAGGGTAGATATAAACATGATTTTTATTGCAAACGACGCCTACAATGAAGCCTGAGAGCCCCACGTCAAAATTTGGAGCAAAACGATGCGGAACTGAATGAGCACGAAAATGGGGGCTTTCTGAGACATTTTGACGATTTTGAAGGAACTACGATAGATATCGATGAGCCGGCTTCATATTTGGGAAGCACAGGTATATCTCTA
>KV428169.1:0-12539 GCA_001632355.1 Sistotremastrum suecicum HHB10207 ss-3
TGTTGGAACTGGACTAGACTCCGAGTCCGAATAGTGAGTGACGACATCATCGCCACTCGCCGGCTCATTTCTCCTTTCGTATATTTGCTACCCTCTTTCTTAAATACTTTATCCTTCCTTATCCTCTTCGTCTGACATCATTCCCCTCGTTCCTATCGTCCATACCACCATTCCGACCATATTCCTAAATCCATATCGTCATTCTCGGGCTCATAGCGGCCATCTCATTTATCTTTCATTTATCTCGGACTTCTTCTCTTTGTCATCGCATTTTTACTGGTGTATACCACCAACCAAATATTATATAGCAATGTACTTATATAAGGCCCTCAGAGGTCACTAGAGAAATCTCATAGACTGATTTCACCATATTTCCGACTGTGCGAATTAAATTCATCAATTTATTCGCTCTAAGCTACTGTCAAATATTCTCATCAGATCTCACGTTCAGGGGACCAAATCCAAGGTCCAATACAGCACCCAATCGTCGCTTCAAGTCCAAGAAAACGATAGAATAGAGATTTCGATGGAGACCAAGCAAACATGAGTCACGAGCATCGAAGACACACTTCATAATTTTTTTGATGGATGCCAGCTCGGAGGTGAACCTGGGAGTGTAACGCGGGGGTTCCGTGCCTTGTGGGAATTGAACATCCCGAACATACGTCGTATTGTCACTGATCGAAGATCCAGGATTAGATTGGAAGATCTTCACCACGATCGGTGAGACGCCCTTTACCTGAACAAAATGCCTTGATACGGACTGAGTTCAATACAGCGTACGTTGCCCTCACCCAACGCCTCTATCTGCATTTCCCAGGTAGACTGAGTGTCACAAAGCACGCCTTCTTGAATCGGGATTTTATCCATATCACGAAATCTCAATTGAGATTGTCTCTCATAGAGTATCCATCGGCCTCCCGGTACGTGATACGTTGATCGATGATCTGGGTTTCCAATCGATACGACACGTTTTGGCTCGGTGACGGTTTGTTGGAAAGCTTTGTGTAGGCTCGAGGCTCGTAGGGCGATGCGAAAGAGATCTTCGACGGGGATGGACGCTAGGAGATGACCGGTAGGGAGAGGGAGCATCAATTTATCATGAGAATTCTGCCAGACTAGTCGATCAGCCTTGATCAATCTATAAAATCGACCTGAAGTCTGTAATACGAAATAAACATTTGAGCTCGAGTCTGCAACTGAATATCCTACTTGGGCCAAAGAAACGATATCATAGATGCTTTCGCCATGCAATATATAGCATACGATTTCTTGAGGAATATCGCGGAATCGGGCCTTCGATCCCAGGCTTCCTGAGCCCGAGGAAAGGAGGTCGAGTCGATGTTCTGGATGCGGTGTCAATGCATCAGTTTGGGACGTTCTCTGGGTGTGTATTGGGGTGGGAAGTACCTGAGCTCATATGGATATCAACAGTGGTCAAATAATAAGGTGCGAATGGTGAGGAGACGCGAGGAGATGCGTCGTGGTCTTTGTACGTAAAGGGCCGAGAAGGACCAACTTGAAGGGATCGGCATTTGCCGCTAAGGACGAATATTTAAGTCTACCGGTTGAGCAGGCGCTGTCGTTTTGTCGAAGAGTCGACTTTGGTTGAAGAGGGTGGTTGAATTGACGAGTCCGGTGAGAAATTAGCAGAAAACCAGCACGTTATATGAATATGTAAGACGTCGGAAACATGAGTATAAAGCTTAATATTGAACTACGAAATAAGGATCTTTGAACCCCACGAGAGATTTCCCAGTGATAGCAAGGTGTATTTGCCCATGCACCGGATCAAATCTTTCAAGCTCGACATTCTTCCAGAGAGTCCCGAATCCTGGGATTTTTAGACGTATTCGTTTTAGCTCTCTTCCTACCAGCGTTGTGAACGCGATAGCCATGACATCTTTCGACATCATCTTCCATCCCACAGTCCAGTCCGTCGGCTCTGTAGAATCCCAATCTTGTTCCAGGTAACCCAGACAAACCGGAAGGAGTTTATTTTCGGGAGAAAGGCACAAGGCCATGATGAGGTCGGCGCACCAAGCGAGTCCGTCGGGGGGAATTCTGAGTTCGGTAATGCATACGTAAGATTCCGGTATTCCTTGCTTCTTTTCAAAGGCGAGGTCCATAGGTAGATCGTATGGCACGACATATCGATGGGTGATGGCAAACTTGACTAATGACCAAGTGATCGTTGAAGATTCCGCCACTTCTTCCGAAGTTTCGGGACGGGTAACAAAAGCTGGGATGTCAAGGAGCCATATTTCGGGGCGCTCGCCATGATAGGGGTCATAGGGGTCCTCGTCTTCGTTGTCATTCGCGTCTTGTTCTTCAGTGAGACACACGACTGAGAGAACGATTTTTGCCAGATGTTTATGGAATTTAGCCTCGTTGAAAGAATATGACGTCTGAAACAAATTTGTTACAAGGCACAATGGCTCACTGCTCACTCACTTTCTTGCTTTCTTTGTACCCTTCGGGCTCCAAAAAGATACCAAGGCGATTCACAGGGTCAACCAAGCAAAGGATGTCTTTATTATCACCGGAAATGGATAGGCTCAATGAGTTGTGGAGATCACACACATCATATGGGCCATTGATGGATCTCGAGCTCGCGGGGACTATCGAAGGACGGGCTTCGGTCCCCAGAGGAAAGTGAATGTCCGTGATCGAAATAGTATCCCGTACGCTTAAATTCATGTTTTATTAAGTGTTGAACAACTCAGAAGAAGCTGTGCTTACACGTCCTTACGGCGGAGGGATTTCTGTGATCGTAGGCAACGTACGATCCCGTTTCCTAGGGCCTCAGCTGTTACCAGATCCCCAGGATCTCCTTCAACAAGCAATTGCTCAACGTCGTTGACTCCATTGGTCTCGTGCGCTCGCAAGCCGACGTCATGTTCGTAGATCATCCATCTGCCTCCCGGAAGGGGGACAGCGTCACCCGCGGAGTCACCCAGATCTTTGTGAGAGAATCGTTTGGAGATTGCGACGTCTTGTACGAGTGCCTTTGAGATAGAAATAGCTCTCAAAGCGAGTGAAAATAAGCGCTCGATTGGAACTGTTCGTACTGTGTGACCGGTGGGAAGAGGAAGCATGATATTATCGGATGCATTCAGCCAGACAATTCTGGTTGTTTTTACCAACGAGTAGAATCGAAAGGAAGTCTAAGATTGGTCAATTTAAGAATGGTGACGGTTGAAAATGATTCATGTACCAGGGCAAAGGACACGATGTCATCCAGGCGTGAGCCATGCAGGATGTGACTGATTGTTTCATTCGGGGCACGGTCCAGATGGCAAACCGTGGCCATTCTATAACTCAGGTTGTAGTCGTAGTCTCAATGTTGTGTCCGCAGGCCTCGTTGAGCTCTAAGTCGTTGTCGAATTCTTGGTTGAGTTATCGGTTGAGTTGATCGCTATTCGGAAGGTCTTAGCCGTGCTTACGCAAGAACGGGGTTAGCGGCAAGAGCACCGCTCGTCCTCTGTGATTCGTGGCCGCTTTCAGATTTTCAACCTGCCCAGCCAACCATGCATCGACGAGGTGGACTGGCAGCTCTTGAGCGACAGAAACAGTCCAGCGCATCATATAGTCAACTCTCGTCGACAATCACTGCGACCCAACTGGCCTCCTTCCAGACACAGCTCACTCAATTCCGTTCAGCTCTCATCCACTTCGCCAATACTCATCGAAAGACTATCGCATCTGATCCCGCATTCCGCTCTCAGTTTCAGCAGATGTGCGCCAATATCGGTGTCGACCCTCTCGCGGGACCGAAGAGAGGTGGCTGGTGGGCCGAATCGCTTGGATTCGTCGGCGATTGGACATTCGAGCTCGGTGTTCAGATAGTCGATATCTGCGTTAGTACACGAGAGCTCAATGGTGGCATTATCGACATGCCTGAGCTCATCCGACTGCTCTCGAAGCTGCGAGGCGTACCAGCCAACGGTGCAGGCGGCATCACCGAAGAAGATGTCATCCGGAGCATCAAGATTCTTGAACCGCTAGGCTCCGGATACGAAGTGTTGGATCTAGGTCAGGGAAGGAAAGCTGTGAGGAGCGTTGTCCGAGAGTTAGACAATGATCAGGCGGCTGTGATAGGACTGGCCGGAGACGGGTCAGGCTTCGTCACGGAATCGACGCTCGTCTCGGCGTATCAGTGGAGTCGAGAAAGGGCACGCGCTGTGTTGGAGAACTGTACCATGAGAGATGGTATATGTTGGATTGACGATCAAGAAGAGGGAGGGGTCAGATATTGGGTGCCTGCGACGATGCAGTGGGACGAATGAAATGTCGCTCGAAGATCGGTATGCTTGATGAGTCGTATTTCCTTTGCTTTTCTGACATAAAGGCAGTCAGACACTGCCTACACCCCAACCTTTGAGGACTCACTTATCCTTTCGGTCAAAGTGCTGTGGCTGTCCAGTCGGCAGCTCCAGACCCTCCGCCGTCGAGATCACTCTACATCGCCTCAACTTCTCAGCTCAAGCTCAAGCTCCCCCTCTTTCTCAATATGACCGCTCCAAGGCTCTCAGTCTCCGGTTGCGACTTTCCCTCTACGGTTCGCCAGAAAGTCGAGTAACTTGCTCACCGCCGCATCCGCGATCAACACCGTAACGAGTCTGAAGCCGAGCGGGTTTCATGGCAATCCGTTTAGTCGCCAAGTGACTTCTGTCGCTGATCTTGTCATCCGACTTCAACAATGCTCGGACTCCAACGGAACTTCCCACAACCACGTAACCAGTTCGTCTAGAATGAGGAGGCCCATCCATCTCTGCGAAGCTGCTCGATTCGCCTCGATTCCTCTGCAATCTTCATGCACTGCCAAGACATCTGTGTCTTCCCAATCCTCCATTGTACCATTACCGGTAGCAGCGCCATTTTCGTCTTTCCAACTCGAGTCAGATATTCCTTGCTCGTTCGCTTGCAAACTCACATGACGTATCCGCTGCATCCGGAAATCACGAGTCGCTTCCTTGCCATTCGCATTCAACTCGCTCTCTCGATAATGAAATTGGAAGCCGAAAGGTTATTTCAAGCGCATGTAAGTTATTGCCTCCTTCGTGATAGTCTGGAGAAACCAATGAAGTAATGCGCAGTTTTGTTGAGAGGTTCTTTGGCGATACCTGTTCTCCTGTTCTAGGTTTCTACTTATCGACGTGGTGCGTTGTGAAAGATCAGATTTCCAGAATCTCTCCCTTGTCTGTGGGAATTCGACGGAGGCGTTGCGGTCGTCATTGCGCAACAATAGAGTTCAGTACGCTTATGTGGGACAATTTAGGAGGTTTGATGCGCCGTATTTTCAAAGTCGCCGGGCTAGCAATCCAAGTAGAACACAACCGGGAAAATTGACCCTGAATTATGACTTATGAGAATAGGCCAGTAAGAGAGAGTTGCTTCATGAATTCGTCAGGTCGACAAGTTTTGATCGGAGATTCGACGACCCCGAAGAGCGCGATAGAACCTAAGAATGAGTCGATCAAAGCGCAGAATTCTAAGAATGGTGATCGATATCAAGAAGGGCATCGGAAGTACTGTCGGGAATCGGAAAGTCTCTGCTTCCACCCGCAACGAGCTCTACAAAAAATCATCGCACTACCGTCCACTATCGCTACTTAGACAATTCATTGAAGGGCATCTGGAACTCATTGCACACAATATCTCCTGGTCTACTTGGCGCTTTATTCGCTTCCGAGCTGCTGTAACTGGCGAACGTTGATTGAACCCTTGTTCCTGAATCAGGCATGAGTCGCACTCCGGTGAACACGTTGTCAAGGTATGGCTTGAATATGGCGCATTCAGCAAGTTTTTTTAAGCGGTGAAAATGCTTCCGGGAACTTCGTTATCGATGAAAATACATCAGTCGTTTTGCGGACTTATGATACGTTCAATAATTCGAAGAACCATCGGTGTGTCTTAGCTGACTTTTCTTCTGGTGTATCTACTAAGGCAAGAAGTACTGTCTTTAGGCTTTCCTTTGCGAACTGAGCGCCGATCTCATCAGTGTCAGGAACATCCCTGGAATTTATCAACCCTGAGATGAGGTCTCGCGACCCTGGAACGGCGGCGCCGAGTTTGCAAGCTTTCATACCATCTTCGTCTAATTCGGCAAAAAAAAAACACTCCGTATGGTGTATATATAAGGGGCCGCGACCTCTTGAACGACCTTGTCAGAAACAACCACCCTTTTCGCACACGAAAAGACATTGTCCAAGTATACCACGTCTAAGTCGTCACAAGAATTCGATACGCTGGCTTCCACATCGACTTTTCGACCATGGACAGCTCCAGACCCCAGCTATGTACGCAGTCCTTGTCCTGCTCTCAACGTTTTAGCGAATCACGGATATTTGTACGAATATTCTCTGTCGAAATTAGCTGACACTAACGTCAACTTTCTCTTATTAATAGGCCTCGCGACGGCAGAGACATTTCATGCTCTCAGCTGTATCACGCCCTACGCGAAGTGTACAATCTCTCCATCCCTCTCACCATTGTCCTCGTATACGGCACTTTTCTCATCCTCGGCAAACTCTCCCTATCATCTCCCCATCTTCGCTTCTCGGATCTTCACAAACTCTCGCAACACAATAAAGTGGAACACGACGCATCACTTGTTCACGCCAACGCCTCTCCGAAAGATGCCAAGTGGGCCCCAACCCAAGTTGATCCCGAACTACTCGATCAACTTATGGAGCATGCTGAGGACGCTGCTAAAGATCACGACGGTCTAACGCCTACAGATTTCGGCAAAATTCGGGCGTTGAGGAATCGCGTGGCATTGGTGAATGGACCGTTGTCTTATCCTCATCGTCTTTTGGCATGGGGAGAATCGGCATTTTTAATTGCGGTCCTTGGGGGTCCGGAGGAGAGGATACGACCGGAAGTCTTGAGGGCTTTCGTTGGGGAGGAGAAGTTGCCGGTTGAGGAAGGATGGGTGAGGCCGAGTAAGAAGGTTGGCTTGGATACCGTTAATGACATACGGAAAAGAGTGCAGAATGCGCAATCCGATTGGGAGAAGGCTCATCTTGATTCTTCGCCGGAAGCTTGACCAATCGGTTTTTTTTTTCCCGTAAAATTGCGCGTAGTACAATATAGTGGTGTTTTCATTCCCCGTATTCGCTATCATACTCTGTTGAACATTTCAATCCGTTGACAGTCGGTTGACTGCTGATTGCCATTCCGGCTTTGACATGCGGCAGAAGCGGACTCTTGCCGTTCCGAGCCGATACATAGCCGCCCGACGTGTTCCGCTCGTGTTTTTTTTTTCGTGACCCTGACAGCCGACTGCTGTGCTACAACGAAGGACACCGACTAAGGCTCTAGACCTGCCCTAATACTCCTTCAGCACTGCTATATGATCCGTTCGTATCAACGGAACACAGCCACGACTGTCACCTGTCTTTCCTCTCGTACTCTCACCCAGAACGTTGCGCGGGTTGATCCTAATTATGTCAACTCTTCAAGGAACTCGAGTCGTCCGATTTCATCTCGGACCAATGTACCTGGAAATCAGTGCATCCTGTCTCTGCTATTGGAGCTGCTATTGGTCTCTCGGAACTTGGAAGCTCTGTCAAGGTCGAACATGATAAGCAAGCCGAATCTCATCTCCCGATATATCCAAGATAGACTTTGCCGAACACGCTGCCAATGAAAGCTGAATTTGGATAGTCAATTATTCCGGAGTTTCAGCCATCGCTCGCTCACTGTCCTTGAACCCGGTATCCAATGACTTGGGTCGTCTTAGGCTGATATCGGAATACACGATGATATAAAGCAGCCGACATAGTCTACTGCTCCTCACATTCGCTCCCAGATTGCGTTGTGCTAGTCGATTGAAGGATCATCATCGTGCCTCATTCTCCGAATATCTCCATGTCTACATCTCCCTCGAAATTTGATGACCTCGCGACGACGTCAGCCTTCAAGCCATGGACCCCGCCTGGTCCTGACGATTCGCGCGGTCCATGCCCTGGATTAAATACCCTTGCTAACCATGGATATCTGTACGTGTTTCAGTCGTGTCGACCTAGCTGATCTCACCCGCATTTGTCGGTTTACTATAGGCCCCATGACGGAAAGAACATCTCTTTCTCGCAGCTTTACAAAGCACTTCGCGAAGTCTACAATATTTCGATCCCCTGGGCCTTCATCCTCGCGTCGGGAACCGTCCTTCAAATGGGCGAATTTTCCTTATCTTCTCCACATCTTCCCCTTCCCAGTCTTCACAAACTCGCACTCCACAACAAAATCGAACATGACTCATCTCTCGTCCACGCCAATGCTCCTAGCAAAGACGCGAAATGGGCACCGGCTCATATCGACGACGAGCTGCTCAAACGACTTCTGGATCAGGCGGAAGCGGCGGCAGCTGATCACGGAGGATTGACACCAGAGGATTTCGGGGAGATCAGAGCACTGCGAGATCGTACGGCTTTATCCAACGGCCCCCTGACAACCGTTCAAGCTCGACTCGCTTGGTCCGAATCGACGTTCCTCATGATGGTTCTCGGCGGAGTAGACGAGAAGATAAAGCCCGAATATCTGAAGGCTTTCATTGGCGAGGAGAGATTGCCGATTGAGGAAGGCTGGGTTCGTCCAGCCAAGAAAATTGGGTTGGGAATTTTCAACGACATGGTCGTGCGCATTAAGAAAGCGCAGATCTCGTGGGAGAAGGCAAATCCGAGTGAAAAGGTTTGAATTTGATTCCGGTTCGGATCATGTTCATGTGAAGACGGCATGTTGTTCAACCGACAGTATTACATAGTTATTTCGCTCATAATGACCTATCATAAATACAAATAAACCTCGAGGCTGTCAATATTGTATGATAAAGCACGGCATAGTGGATAAACTGCCTACTCGACTTCTGAGCACAACGACCTGACCATAAATTTGATCAATCTTTAATACGTGCAAGTCCTGTCTCAGAGGGACATCGTCCGGAAGGAGAAATGTGCCATGAAGCAGAGTACGTCTCAACACATTGGAAAAAGCTAGCCTCATGACTCCCTGATGCGCAGCGAGGGTCACGCCAAAATGCAGAACCTCTTCCCGAGAAGCTGTGAAACGTGCATCTCGATGGACGAGACCCAGTGAGATAGGCACTAGGGAGTCCTCCGGTGTCAAACATAAAGCGATGACGACATCGTCGTCCGAAGATCGTGGGGATGCCAATGTGAATTCATGGATAGAGGTATATGTCTCCGGGACTTGGTCAAGCTCCACAATATCCTCGGTCCAGTCATCTGGTATGACATATTGGTGCGCAATCTCAATTACCATTTCAGACCAACTGATGCCACCAATTTCAGTACGAGGAGCCGTTGAAGACAAGACGGGAATGTCGGGAATGTCGATTACCCATATCGCGAATTCCTCGAGAATGGGGTCTGCTCCAACCTCGTTCCGTGTACTCACGGAGAGGATGATCTTCGGGAGATCAGGATGAAATTCTGCTCTGTAAATGGCGTATAGGTCCTGATTTCAACTTGAACATTAGAGAGGAAAGATATACCAGACTTCTTTATTGCATACCTGAGTGTGACCGTGCAGCGTGAATTTGATGCCAACCTTAAGATCAGAATCCAGGAGGGATAACGAGTCATCGACAGAATAGTAGTCGTGACCACGGAAGGCAAAAATCAAAGAACCTCTAATAACGGTGTGATCCCACTCATGGATCCCAGAGATTGGTACCGGAGGCTTGAAAACTGGAGGCTCATCTTCATCGCTTCTCATCGGGAAGCACATGTCTATGATGCAATGAAAGTCTGTCTCGGGCCTATCATAGATAAGGACGAAAGCTGAGGTACTTTTTGAGGGGAACGTACGGTTCTTGGAATGGCCCTTCATTCCCGGTCCGCGCAGTGGACAGTCTCTGAACGTGTCGCACAACACCGCCACCTATTGCTTGGATATCTCCGCGAGGTAGTGTGAGATGATATGTAGGTGTACCCCAGACTCGGAAGGAATGCGCTTTCTCAGCATCGAACATCTCAAGTACTCGATCGGATCGATCTTCAGGTCGAGCGACCTGCTCGGAGAATATGGTCCATCTTCCTCCGGGAATCATACGGGCTGGCGCCATGTCCAACATATCAGCATTGCAACGTCCAATGACGAAATGACGCTTCGGAAGAATCAACGGTTGTTGAAATGCTCGCGCTATGCTACAGGCTCGTAAAGCCAACGGATATAGCATGTCGAATGGGATGGTCGCCAGATCATAACCGGTTGGGAAAGGAAGAGCTTCCAATCCGACTACGTTCTTCCACAGAATGGGATCGGTTTTCACTAAAACATAAAGCCGACTAGAAGTCTGAAACATTTATCTCGTAAGACGGCCGCGCGTGGGGCTTGGCCAGCTGTCTTGTAAGGAGAATGAGTGACTCACCTGGGCTATCGAGACGATTTCCTTGTACGACGCGCCTTTCAGAATGTATATCACGATTTCAACAGGTATCACGGAAAAGGAATCCATCGTGCTGTGGATGGCAGCTGAGCGCTGAGCGCTGAGGGAACAAAAGTAGCGCCCAAATCTCGGGTAACCTCTTTATCCGGAACCGGATTTTGTACAGCGACGGGATGCAATTTGGCTGATCGTTACTTGCCACTATCACATTGTAGATCAGATAGTTTTCACAAGTATATTCTATTGGTAACATGCAAGGTTCAATACTGGATGACAAAACAAGGCACACGATCTAGGATGAGACAACCATCACGTCGCAGCATAAAAACCTGTCCATGTACCGCATCCATTCTTGTGACCATCGTTTCTCCCTTTAAATTTGCTTCATTCGGAATCTGAAACGTCCCCTGCAAGAGTTTCCTTCTGAGTGGATCCGTGGAGACGGTTCGCAAGTGATTGTCGGAGATACTCGTGACTCCCATGATGCGCCCCCGAAAAGGACCATAGTCGCCGGTGGGACGATCATACAAACCCAAGCATATGCCCTCCAATTTGTCATCAGGTGTCAGACACACGACTATCATTGCGAGGTTGCCAGGAAATCGGGGACACGGAAGTACGAATTCGTGGATGCAAACATGTGTATCTGGGACTTCCAACGGTTCGAGAGTGGCGACATTCCACTCGAGCGGCTGGATATATTGATGTTCTGGTTGAATATGAATGGATTTCTCAATCCAAATAAATTCAGATGCAGCGAATGCAGTCGCAGGGCCGGAGGGACGCATTTCGGGGATCTCGAATATCCATACCCCAACATCATAATCTTCAACGATGCCAGGCATATAGAGATGCAAGACAATCTTTTGGCGAGATGGTTGAAATTTGGCGGTGCATATTTGAAACCACCTCTGTCTGTCTGGTTAGCTGGGTCGAAGAATTATGTGGATCTTCACCTTATTGTGGCCCGTGAAATTCAAGACAAATCCAGTACGAGATTCAAGATCGTACAAATAGATCGAATCAAATGTCTTTGCACAGATAGACAAAATCAGTGGCCCCATTATATCCGGTACACTCGAAGCCTTCATCTCAGGAATCGGACCATGGACCGAAGTAATCTTGGGGGGTTGCCTATCTTCTGAGTTCCCAAGGTACCCGAGCGGAAATCGGACGTCGATAGCATGAGTTACTCTTGGATGGAGACTGAAGCCTATTTGATCAGGTCAGGACGAAAGTTTTCAAGGATGCCTTACTATGGTGGAAAGCCTGGGCCTGGCGTACCGCGGGTCTGAAGGAAGCGAAGAACCCCTCCGCCCATTGTCTCAACACAGTTACGAGACAGCATCGCGTCAGAGATTGAGGTTTCATCCTCAAGCGGGGCTTTGGAGAAGTCGCGCAATCGCATACCGCTGTCAGTACGATACATAGTCCAACGCCCTCCTGGAATTACCACATTATCTTGCATTTCGTCAGTTTCGATACTGCAAGGTGCGACGGGAGCAAATCGCTTCGGCACAATGACGGGTTGTTGGAATGCGATGGCGATACTGCAGGCTCGCAGTGCTATCGGGAACAAGAGTTCGACAGGTACCGTCTGGATTGTATGACCGGTAGGAAGAGGAAGATATTCAGAATTCTTGGCATTCCTCCATACACTGCGCTCAGTCTTGACCAAGCTATAGGAGCGGCTTGAAGTCTAAGTTAGGCCCAAAGATGAGTCGATCGATCAAGGCCTCGCTAGCGACGTTTGCACCTGGCCGAAGTTGACGATTTCTCTCAGGAGTGTGCCGGTTAGGATATGCAGCAGAATTTCCGCAGGAACACGAGAAAAGATCGACATGACCAATATAGAGGTAAACGCGAGTGTCCACCGAGCCAGACTCTGCCAGAGCGACGTGCGGTCAACTGTGGGTCAATCGTGAGGTCGAGATACTGTACATACACGACCATAACATACGACCGTAACGCCGTAACGATCCCAGGAACCGAATTTTCAACATACACACAAAAATATCAGCGTAACGTTCGAAAAATCTAACATACAGTGACGCTCGGATATACCAGCCGGCGTAGCCGGCTCGCCGAAATTTCAAGACTCAACGTACTTCAAGAGCGGCTGGCG
>KV428169.1:12639-61356 GCA_001632355.1 Sistotremastrum suecicum HHB10207 ss-3
TGCACGACCAGACCCCATGACCAACATAGGTAGATCATTGTCTAGAGCCTTCCCCAGGCCTTCTGGTGTGTTCTGCTTGTCATATACATCATATATGAGGTCCAACAAACCAGATTAAGTACTAAAAAGTGGAGATTTAGGACTTTTTTGAGGTCATGACCGCAAGACTGGTCAAAGTCTGGTCATGGTCACCCAACTTTGGCAAGACCGCGACTGCTAGCAGTCATGGTCATGGCAAAATCTCATGACCATGACCGCTAGAAGTCGCAGTCATTGCCTCTGAGGTGCCCAAAACCTGACCTGACCCGACTTTCAAACACTAGTTATATAAAGAGTTTCTTCTACTTGTCAAAGACAAGAAGGACTCTCATTCATTAAATCACATGAAACAAAACCTTTGGGATGCGCTACACGACCTTCCGACGATCCAGGAACTCTGTGTTCTGGCCCTCTATTCTCAATCTATTACCCATCCGTATCTACGCCGCATCCGAGGTCAGAATATCAAGGACACCAATGCTCTCCACCTCGGCCCTCTCCATCTCCATGTCATTGCCCATTGCAAAGCGATAATCCAGGATCCATCTCTTCTCGTCTCAAACAATGTCAGTTGCATCACTGGGGCGATGGACGGGCAACAGTGGGAACGACCAGAGGTTGTATATGCGATCCAGCAGATGAGCCCGACGCTACCTCACCTGAGCGCATTGTTGGTAGCTTTCTTTGAAGGTGCACTCCAAACCTGGCAAAGATTTTCAGCCGAGTTTGCACATGATGGCACGATCGCCACACTCACCCCTGCGGAACGGAACAGAGCCCGAATGCATCCCACAAACGACCACAACGAGGGAGCTCTGGGTTCATTCCGGGTAACCCAACGCGCGAATCCTAGGCTCTCGTTATCGATGCACAATGCCAAGGCCAAATACAAGAAAAATCGCACCGGCCGATACGTTGAGATGACGAGCGATAAAAAACTTGACAAGCATGTGCGAACCGAAGCTCGGAGGCAGGATGACAGTGGATTGGAGATGAAACGCAAGAAAGGGGCGATCGAGCACGACCGGGCCCGCGTGGAGGCCACCCGAGCGAAAGCTCTCGCAAACGCACAGAAGCGAAAACAGGCTCTGGACGCAGTTATGAACACTGAGATTGTTTTAGATCACGATGCGCTCACCCGTATGACCCGTGCCCAACTCGATGCTCAGATCAAACGACTACGACTGGTGGATAAGGACATTCCTCGAGCAAAGGAGATGCCTCTTAGAGCTGACAGACTGGCAGCGGTGCTAAAGGCCGTTGAGAGGTATAAGGTTCAAGTTGCCAGAGGGATTCAGCAAGAATCAACAGGGGATGGGGACGAGATGGACGTGCAGATGACGAGACGAGATGAGTTTGAGTGTGAGGACGAGCCGGATGACGAATAAAGTCTCATTTGGAATGAATTTTGCATATACGATATCTCATAGGTCTTAGGATATCGTACTTATTTTATAACGATTTATTATCCGCACGGAGCATCAGAACGAGAGGGAAAGCTGTGGGAGGGAGGATTTGCCACGACGCGAGTAGAGATAAGCTTATGTAATGGTCACAAATTCGTTATAGGGGTTGCCGATCCCCAGTGGAAAGGCAGCCGAAGGTACGTTACAAACAGATCCAAACAATGCCTCGTGACATGACTCTCCGCTATTTTCCTTGCTATTTTCTGTTCGATATCTTGTCCGATGTCGCAGTCCATATCAAATCGCGTCCTGCGCCTGGCGACTCGTGTTTGAGGCTTCTAGGGGCCAATTTAAGCACAAAATAGAGCTCTATAATGTTGGTGACCGAATGTAGTGCGGTTCGAACTTGGATCAGCGTCTTTCAGCGACCAAGTCAGCGACGCGGTGCCACGCGAAGAGCTTCAAATCTTGAACCACGTCAGCTATCAGATTTGCTCATGCTGGGTGCATTTTATTTTGCCTACCATCAACGTTTCAACTACCTCATATGTCATTAGCCGAAGCAATTATGATTATAGTACTATCTAAATCGGTCTAAGGGATATACTTAGTCGCGAGGATGCGTCTGAGCTAAACTCAGGACAACAGCTGTAACAATAGTCTGTTATCGGGTACGATAGACAGGTGCGTACTGCTGCCCGGAACCGTCTACAACGGTTCGCAGGGGCATGCTCTGCTCCCCCACGAGTTCGTCGCTATCAAGATCCAAAGGAATGGTGAGACCAAAGACAACATAAATCAAGACCGCGATGAACTCCATGACCACTGACATAGCAATGTACAGAGTCAGGCTGCCGCTGATCGGGGAGAAGTTGGATGTGAAGGATTTCAGTGAGCCGATGAGAGAATATAGATCTCGGACTCCAACGAAAGGCACAGCGAGGGTCAAGCCTATCAAGAGCTATAGATAATGTATTTTAGTTTCCAATCATTACGGACGTTCAGTACGTCACAGACGGACCTTGCGTCGATGTCGAAGAATTTGATCACGATTTATCCAGCAGTATATATGCAGAGCCGCCAGCACGACATAAACAACCGCGAATATGATCCCCGCGACCTTGCGGAAAGTAGTGGCTTCCGATGAAGTGTCCGCGTCTTCAAGTGAGCTTTGTGATGACAGTTTCACCGCAGCAACGATAGATAAAATGAGGCCGATGATGATCGCAACATGCAGGATACGAAAGAGTGTGGATTTGGCCCGAATCATGTCGAGTCGAGGGGCGCGTTGAGCTCTACAATCAGCATTGGATCAGACACAGTCCAGAGACAATCGAATGAAGACGTACACCAATCCGAGGAACCCCATGACAGCAAAGAGCAATGGGGTTAGGCCAATGCTGACAACGATAGACGACGCCGTGAATAGATTCACGCTAGGATTGGTCTCATTTTCGATGACCAGGATCAAAACCGCGCCAACAATTCGGACTAGTGGAATAAAATATATCTGAGCCCGGGGGATATAAGTAAAATTGTGAAAAATGCCTTACTGATAGAGAAGATAGCCAGGAAAATCCAGCCTGATTCACGGCTGAACCCATGGCGAAGGACGAGAAGAGCAGCGAGTGCAAGGAGAGGTACGTAGACGGCAATCTGTACGACAGACACAATCCCTCTATGGCTGAGACCCATAGGGACTTAGAAGATACGAACGATGATAACCTTAGATTCCTGGCATCCCTAGCTTTATAGCAGGTCGAAGTCAACATAGCCCCTTAAGCTGCCATAACGTTGCCGAAAAAAGAGGTCCTCCCAGAAACCTAAAGTCTAGGTTGGCAGTGTGAGATCTTCTGATCCGCAGGAGACTCCATCAATTTTGAGTCATGCTATAGCATCCTCTAACTGCGCAGGTAAAGACAGACCTCGGGATTCGGGCTGACAAATCAAGGATGCCCGAATCGAAGCAATGAAAATTTCCTTTTATGGGAAGGTCTACGGCCGAAACGATCGTCCGAACCAAGGCGCCTAAGCTCTCGTGTTCGAAGCGAGGCCCGCAGTTGACGAAATGTTCTTTTCTTCGCACTGGTGCCCTGAATCGGGTTCGGGCATGACATAGTTGGTTTCGGGTCGGGCAGAGAACTCCGCTAGGGAAGCATAGGCTCACAGACCAGGCGGCCGTATGAGAGACAAGAGCAAAGTTTAAGAATATTCCGGGAAGCCTGGTTTTTTGAATAACTTTGGCTCGAGACAGTTCATCATACTACATTCAATCTTCGGGATTCCACTTTTCAGTTGGCCAGCTCTTGAGCAGTATAGTGAGTTGTACGAATTTGAAATCTTGAATCATATTTCTGTAGCGAGATGAGCCACTATGGTAGCGGCGGTAAGCTGCCAGGTTTTGGATCAGCAAATATGACAAGAACGCCAGTAAAGAGAGAAGACGCCCTTAGGCCTTCACAGGAAAAGGCAGTGACGACTTCAAAGACCGCAGCACTCAGGCTGATTTTGAAGACAAGCGCGAGAAGTGACAATAATTTCTTACTGACCAGTTGACGGATTATGAACCATATTTTAACTTTGTATATGCATGTGGGTATGGAGCATACCGTCGAGGAAGGTTTGGGATCCGCGGAGGCAAACAACTCTGTACTGTGTATATGGTATTAATAAGTTCTGCCAAATTTAATGAAATTCAACCGTGAAAGAGCGCAATCAAAATATACTGTACATACACGACCATAACATACGGCCGTAACGCCGTAACGATCTCAGGAACCAAATTTTCAACATACACCATCAGGAAAAATAAGGAGTCCTTTTTCAACTTTGGAGTACTTTGGAGTACTTTTAAGTCCTCTAAAGTTGAAAAAGGACTCCTTATTTTTCCTGATGACACAAAAATATCAGCGTAACATTCGAAAAATCTAACATACTGTACTAGATCAATCTATTGTCCCAGTCACATGTCACACACCCAAAAATTGGGACAAAAAAATTGTCCCGTCACTTGTCACACAGAGTTTTGGGACAAAAAATTTGGGATAATATAATATAAATATTATTTTTTGGGCTCTGCGAGGCCTCTGGGACAAAAATTTTGGTTGTGTCACAGCCAAAATTTTGGCTTGGGACACTGGGACAATATGTTCATTTTTGTCACGGTCACAACCCCTGGGACAATAGATTGATCTACTACAGTACAGTGACGCTCGGATATACCAGCCGGCGTAGCCGGCTCGCCGAAATTTCAAGACTCAACGTACTTCAAGAGCGGCTGGCGTCACGTTACGCCAATTTCGCATACTAATCTCACGATTTCGGCCGTAACGGTATGTTACGGTCGTGTATGTACAGCGGGTGAAAAAATTACGTGAAAATTCAAACTCCGACGGCGACGTCGTCTGCACCCTCGCTTTGAATTCTGCTATGAAAACAACTTCAATATTTGACAGATATGTTCATATAATGCAGCTAGAGACGACGTCTTAATTGTGTCTGCTATCTTGTAGTTGGTCGGTACATAGTCATGAAATACAGTGAAATGTCGGAGCTTGAATTTTCACGTAATTTTTTCACCCGCTGTACAGTAATCGCGATTACGTAATTTGAATCAGCGCTCTGAACATTACGTCTACTTGTACTACAGTCTAGATTTCTATGATAGAAAAAGTCGATGAAAAAATACCGCTATGGATTCTAATGGTGATGCTATGCTATGCGGATAGAGACATGAATAAAGAATATAAAAATACAATGAGATCGGTGGACGGTGCGTCTATAAGTCTAAGCAGACAAGGTCGGAGTCGTAGAGAGGGAAATGGAATTCTTCTCCAAATCCAAAGAGCTAGCTTTGGAGATATCCAAAGAAGAGGTGATCGAGGCATCGACCGACTGATGTCCAGCATCGTGCTTCTTTTCGTCTCTGAAGAAAATCAGGACAGCGAGAAGTTCGACTCCCACAATAGCGAACGTGAACCAAAATCCCGCCTCTCGTCCTTTAAAGCTCGCCGCACCCCCAGGTGTACGTGCCTCCACACTACTCTCAATAGAAGTAACCGCCGAAATACCAATAGCCGCGCCAACCTGCAACGCCGAATTAAAGATGGCACCGACGGTACCGGCCATTCTCGCGGGAGTATTATGGAACATAGCAATACTGGTGTTGGCGTATGCTAGTGTTGTACCGAATGTGCCGATGATGAATGCTGGGAAGATTATGGGCCAGTAGTGTGATTTATTAGAGCCGAGGGTTTGCAGGCCGGTTGAGATGAGGGTGAGGATTAGGCCGAAGAGGATGGTGCGCTTGAGACCGAAGTAGCGGGAGATGTTGCCTGCGAAGGGCATAGCGGGTAGAGCTACCATTCCGATGGGAAGGCTGTGGATGTGTGGTTAGCGAAGGATTCACAATGGCTTGGAGGGAGAGACGTACAAATGAATAGCTGAGATGATCGGCTGCCATCCGACGATGTCTTGCCAGTAGGATGTGAAGAGGTAGAAGCCTGCTGTCCACCATAGATATGGGAAGAGCGCGACAGCGAATAAGACGGCGAAGTTGGGGTAGAACCAGACGCTAGGGGGTCTAGAAGTGACAAATTAGCTTCAGAATTTTACAACGAAGATAAGAAAGAGACTTACAGTGCCGCATTTTCTTCCGGAATCCGAGTCTCGTACCAAAAGAACAAGGCGAATAAGGCGACCGAAATGAACAGGGGTGCGAGGACGATCGCAGTGCCCCAGCCTGAAGTCGTCCCGCTCGTAACGCCAAAGATCAATAAGATCAAAGCCGCCGTAAGAATAGCAACTCCAATGACATCCAGTCCTTTCGCCTTTTGGACAGCCACAATTTCACCGTTCTTGGTGACTGGCTCAGGCTCGGCCATCTTCGTGGGAATGAGGAATATACAAAGAGCGGAGATGAGGAGGATAATGATCGTCGCAAACCAGAATACCCAAGGCCACGATGCGTATTGCACAAGAAGCGCACCAATGATCAGGCCAAGCACTGATCGAGACAAGTCAGATCATAGACTTAAGTCCCGGAGAGCTTAGAAGACTTACTATTGCCCGCTGCCCCTGAGCTACCGAATACTCCAATGGCTCGAGCTTGCTCCTTCTCTTCGGGGAAGAGATGAACGATCAGGTTGAGGGAAGCTGGGATCGTCAAAGCGCCAGCTAAGCCACTGATGCCTCGGAGGACGATGAGGCCTATTTTCTGACGCGTGAATCCAGCACCGAGAGAGAGGACTCCGAGGAAAGCCGTTCCGCCAACGAAAGAGTATTCTGAACATGGTTTAGCTCAAGTCCAGATGTAGTATAGCAATGGTAATTACTGGGATTGTACACGTCGCTTAATCTTCCACTCTATCAGATAAGTCAGTATCATCAGCGACACGATAAGACGAGCAACGTACGAGAAGCAGGAATGCGGCGAAGGTCAACTGATAGGCGCTAATGACCCAGATAGCTTGTCCCGATGTCATATTCAGTTCCGAGGTGATGACAGGAAGTGACGAAAATAGGGCGGAAATGTTGAAGACATCGAGGAACTGGGCCAAGCAGAACAGGAGAAGAAGGAAGACTCTCAATATATTCGAGGTCTTGGCTGATTTTGTAGGAGTCGAAGGCTCAACGAGAGTCGGAGCCTCAGAGAATGGGACTCCGTATTTGGCCTCTGAGACGGAGACTTGAACTACGGGAGCAGACATGGGTCGGAATATGAGGAAGTTGAGGGAGGCGATCGAAGGGAGAGGCTAAGGGAGGAGGGGATGACGTTCAACGACTCGATTGGCCTGCTTTTAAGTGGCATCTCTGGAGCGATAGACAATCCCCAGGAGTTGCTTAGTGAGGAAATTGATAATCCAAAAATAGCGTTTTTATTCCGAAGTGGAATTTCGAGGAATAGCATGGCATCGAATAGAGCTGCTGTCGCTGAGTCAAAGTGTTGCTATAGCCTCTCCGGCTGACAAAGTCCGTGAGAAGCCGCGCCGGTGTTACCATTTCCGGCTTCATTGCGTCATCGGCCACCAATTTTCCACCGACTCGGACGACCGTGCTTCGCACTGCTTGCTGCCATGACTCGAGACATTTCGACCTACGATTTGCCTCTCAAGTGGCTCAGGTCTCATTATCCTTTGAAATTCACTCTTGAGATAGGAAATGCAAGGCAGCTCATGTTTCACTTTTTTTCGTGCTCGGCTGCATCTGAAAGCTAATTTTTATTTTCAGCACTGTGTTCGATTCCATATTGGCGCTGACTCTTGTTCCAATGCGCCCAGATTCTCTATGACATGATTGTTTTGATCCCCAGACAATTCCCATCCTGCTTTCTGCCAAACTCCGAGGTTACTCCTGACTCGTCTTGACTCTACAACCGTTTGGGACGTTGTCAGTTGATCACACCCACAATGCATACGATAGCTGCCGCCCAAGTCTACGGGCTCAACTCCTGGAACTCATTGCTATGCTATGAAACTCGCCTTCCACCCAATTTCTTCTGCATATCACCGATTTGATCCCCTAATTTTCTCGGACCGAGTGCTCGAACGCAACCCAAACGCCGTACCATTATCTACAAAATCTGCTGAGGCTCGCTTAACTTCACCCTGTATCAGATTGTCCTGGAGAACTTTCGAACTTGATTCTCAGCTCGAAAGAGAAATCGGATGGGGATCCCGAGACCATGTGCCTGCTTAATCATCTAACACTGCATGGTTTCAGAGTTTCAGTGCTTCTATCTCTCAGCTTCCGTTTTCACAAAGGAACATTGTCTCCCACAGCTTCTTCCCTTTGATTGACAATACTCTGAAGTCCAGTACCAGCGTGGCAAACGAAACTGTACACATGTTGACAAGGCTTCGAGCTCCAACACTCCTGTCAACTTGTGCACAAGCATCATCAGAGTCACGTTTCATCTTATTCCTTTGATGCATCGTGCGCGGAGACAGCGTCTATAGAACCACATCACGTTTTTCCCAAACACTCTGCATTACACTTATCAAAGGTCGACCAAGGTTTTCCATACCAGCAGCCAGGTCCGCGAGAGATCAATGGCCAGTGAACCACTTCTGCCAGCCGTCGTCTCCCATCATCGCTCTCTCATTCCTTATGAACTCGAAAAAATTGACTTCCAAAGAAGAGAGCATTTGTCAGCTCAGCTTCTCAATATCAATAGACCTAACACCATAAAAGGTCATGAGCCCGCTGACAGATCTACACCACCAGACGCCCTCGGTCGTTCAGTATACCTACCTCTCTCAGAGCGTCAAAGTGCCCAATACACTCACTCCACCCCTCACAGGAAAGATCCACACTGGATTGATCACGATGATCTTCCATCCGACCCTGAATTCGACGATCCTCCGGCACGAGAACGCGAACTGTTCATGTCCGTTGTTTCATTGAGTGAGTTCTGCTCTCGTGGTTTCCGGAGTTCCGCTGTCGAAAGGTATTCTCACGAGCTCGAAAAAATTCAAGGGCACTAGGACCGATGGTAATATTCGGAAAGAACTAGAATTCATCACTATACAGTCTTTGTCGGTACAAATACCCATAATCTACTGACCTTATCACAACTCATGAAGACATGTATCGGGTTTTTTCTCGCACGGTCCACTCGTTTTACTCGCACATTTGTGCTCCGGGCTCGTCCAGTGAAGAAAATTGGGTTGAAAATTTTCAAAGACATGGTTGTGCGCGTTAAGAAAGCGCAGATCTCGTGGAAGAGGGCGAATTCGGAGGAAAAGGCTTGAATTCAGTTCTGAGGCGAACCATGTTAACGTTCATGGAAAGACGGCTCATTGTTGGACCTACAAAAAACATAGTCATTTCGATCATTCTGACCTATCACTCGTACAAGAAAAAATTCGACACTGTCAATATTGTATGATAAAGCCCGGCATAGTGCCTAAATTGCCTGATCGACTTCTGAGCACCACAACCTGACCGTAAATTTGATCGATTTTAAACACGTATAATTCCTGTTTCAGAGGAACGTCGCTTGGGAGGCAGAATGTGCCATGAAGCAGAGCACTTCTCGACGCATTAGGAAAAGCCAGCCTCATGAATCCCTGATGCGCCTCGACGGGCTCGCCACAATACAGAACTTCCTCGCGAGAAGCTGTAAAACATGCACCCCGATGGACGAGACCCAGCGAAATAGGCACTAAGGAATCCTCCGCTGTCAGACATAAAGCGATAACGACCTTGTCGTGGAAAAAGCGGGGAGATGGCAATGTGAACTCATGGATGGAGGTATATGTCTCCGGGACTTGGCCAAGTTCTTCGATATCCTCGTTCCAGTGATCTGGTATAACATATTGGTGGGTAATCTCGATCGCCATTTTAACCCACACAATGCTACCGATATTAGTATGAGGAGTCATTGAAGACAAGACGGCAAAGTTGGGAATGTCAAATACCCATATCGTGAATTGCTGGAGATTGGGCTCTACTTCAAAATCGTTCAGTGTGTTCACGTAGAGGATGATCTTCGGTAGATGAGGATGAAATTCTGCTCTGGAAATTGCGTGTAGGTCCTGAATTCAACGTCAGAAAAGAATGGCATGCTAGACATCTATGTTGCATACCTGCGTCTGACCGTGTAGCGCGAATTTTATGCCAATCTCGAGATCAGAATCCAGGAGAGATAGAGAGTCATTGGCGGAGTAGTAGTGATAAGCACGAAAGGCAAAAATTACAGAGCCCTTAATAGCGGTGTAATCCATGGGATCGAGCCCATAGACTGGTACCGGACGTTTGAAAACTGGAGCCTGTCCTTCACCGCTTGTGATCGGGAAGAAAATATCTATTATGTAAGGAACGTGTGTTCCCAGCCTATAAGAGATAAGGACGCAAACGAAGACACTTTTCTCGAGGAACATACGCTGCATTGAATGGCCCTTCATTCTCGGTCCGCTCTCTAGAGAGTCTCTGAACATGCCGCACTATACCTCCACCTATTGCTTGAACGTCTCCTCGAGGAAATGCGATATGATATGAAGACGACTGATTTGTTCGGAAGAACTCGGCTTTCGTAGTATCGTGCAATCCAAGTGTTCGATGTTGGTCTGCTGAGAACATGGTCCATCTTCCTCCCGGGATTATACGCGCCGGTCTCATTTCCAACATCTCAGTATTACAAGGAGCAAGTAGTGAATGCCTTTTCGGAAGAATCAACGGTTGTTGAAGTGCTCGCGCTATGCTACAGGCTCGAAGAGCCAACGGATATAGCATTTCGAACGGGATGGTCGCCAGGTTATAACCGGTTGGGAACGGAAGATTTTCCAAGCCGACGACGTTCACCCACAAAAAAGGATCGGTTTTTACTAAAGCATAGAAACGACTCGAAGTCTGATGCATTGTCTCGTTAGGGGGCCGCGCGTGGGGCTTGGCCAACCGTCTTGTTAGGGAGCTGAGTTACTCACCTGAGCTATCGAGACAATTTCTTTGTACGACGCGCCCTTGAGGATGTATAGCACGATTTCGACGGGTATCGAGGAAAACGAACCCATCGTGGTGTGGATGGCGAAAGAGCAAAGGGGAAAGAAGCGCCCAAACTCGGGTAGTACCCTTATCGGAATCGGATTTCAAAGATATTATCTTGCAGCGCCGGGATGTAGCAAAAAGCTCTCTCGATACCTAGAGACATCTATCTACGGTTATATGAGAATCTTGATTAATATCTAGCTGTTGAAAACGTGCAAAAATGAACAATAGGTAACATTTAACATTTCCGAACCGACTCTATCTATCTTGGTAAAGTCTTCTACAAATCCATCAATTGGTCGAAGGTGTAGGGCTAACTAGTAATGAATAATGAAACGAGATATGAGGTTAGTCCTCCCAGTGCTGTCTACCACCTCCACGATGAGTTTTCCTTGCACAGGGTCAAAGTTTGTAGCGACGGCCGAACCCATGCTTGTCGGCAGAACGAAGGTTCCCACCTCAAGTGTGCGCCCCAAACAAGAGAAATACGACAGTATCATAATTCCATCTCCCCATAAACCCATCGTCGGCGATTGAGAACCCACGCCACGAGGAACGAACTCGAATGGCCTATGTAAATGGCCCAGTGACGCAGCAACTAGAGTGTTGTCCGGGGTCAAACACACAACTGTAGCATGAGTGCGACCCTCAGAATCTCGAAGCGAGAGCTGGTGGAGTAGTGTGTATGATTCTGGAAATTCTGGGAAATATGAAATATCAGGCGTCCAGTTCATAGGCGTAAGAAATTCGCTGGTGACGGTAGTTTCGACTGGTGTCCATGTGATCGGAATGTCGGTATCCACATCCGGTTGCGGACCCGAAAATACATTTGGAGGGATATCGATAATCCAAACGGCACACGTGAAAGTCTCGGGCGGCCTGAACACGCGTACGAGAAGTATGAGCTTTGGAAGGGAAGGATGTATTTGCGCCGAGGAAAACTCGAAGAAGCTCTAGATGTTTATTAGAGGATGTCCGGAGAATATTGCACACGTCGATCACTCACTAGACTTCCTGCCATAAGGAGATACTGGATTCCAATTCGCCGTTTGTAGTCCAACAAGTAAACGAAACCTGGATCGTTCATGCCCCAGATTATCATGAAACTGTCTGTGATAGACAGTACACGCTCTGCGTCCACGCCAGGAATGGGGATGGGTCTTCCTGATATGTGCGGAACTTCGTTATCGGTTGCAAAGGAGTTGGGGAAGCAGATGTCGACAATGTGAGGAATTTTGAGACGTTGGGGATCTCTGTCAGACAGTAAGCTATGCATCATAGACACCGAAAGATCTTACTGTGGAGTTTGCTCCTCGACTTGCGCTTGATCTACTGGCATGGATTGCACTGAACGAAAAACCCCGCCTCCTCGATCAACGACGATGCTTCGAGACAAGGAACTCCCAGGTAAGACAAGAGAATCAGAATCGTCCGGGTTTTCATTTCGTATGTTGGTATCACGACAGCGGATGCCGTGCTCGCTGTCATAAAGAGACCATCTTCCGCCGTGAACCGGCATGTTTGAATGCATGACACCATCTTCTATCGGTCCAGCAGCTGAGAAACGTTTGGGTACAATCGATAATTCTCGAAGTGATCGCGCTATGCTGATAGCTCGCAAAGCCAGTCCAAACAATCGCTCGATAGGGACATCGTCGATGTTGTATTCGGCCGGAAGAGGTAGAATAACGTGGTCCGCGGCATTTCTCCAAAGCACCCGGCTGGTCCGTCCAAGAATGTACGGAGAATGAGAGGTCTATGTTGAACGTGAGATTGTTGATGGCGAACGATGAATTTGATGGAGAGGTTTCACATGAAAGATTACTTACCAAAACCACCGAAAGGATATCAGCAACGGTCGCGCCGTCCAAAATGTGAAGTAGCATTTCATGAGGCATGCCAGAGAATGAGGGCATCGTGTGAGGTTGTGGCTTTGTCTGAGTACGGCCGAATTGTTCTTCACTCGCTCTCTGGATAGCAGCAAGGCAGGCGCGAACGACGATGTCGCTGTAACCATGACGAGAGCGCTCGTCGGGTAGGGTTGGGCAGGATAAGCGCTCATGGTTCCTCTTTGGAGCGGACGAAATTAAAGTCGAAGTTTTTCTGACTGGTCTTAACATTGATTGCAAGGCGATCCTATCTGATACGGATAATCCCTCTCTATAAGCAGTCATAGGGCCCTCGTCCATCACCTATGTTCCCGTCAGAACTGCGACTATCTCGATCAGGCTTATTTTGCAAAATTTCCGAGCGCTGTCAAGTATTTTCGAATTCCTGAGCTTCACATTCACTATCATTCCCGGATCTCAACTCACTGAAACCGATACCTAGGTTCATTCAAGGTTTTGTTATTCTATTTCTCAGGGGCTGTCAAGGTGAATTTATATTTGCGAGCGATGCGGACCACGAGACAACGGAGTTTGAATGATCGAGGTGAGAAGCTTAGTCAGATTCTGCATAGGCGCCACTCAGAACGTAATCAGACTGTTTCTACGTTTTCACAATTTTGCTTCGCCGATAGTGACCAAAACGGATGCAGATTCTCTGTTTGATCTCCTTCATATCATTGGTTCGAAACGACAGGCATCTTCGTCTGCTTTTTCCGACGTTCTCCTCGCCTGCCGGCTGGGCCTCCTCATATTCCCAGCGCTTAGAGTATGAACTCATGGCTTGTCTCATGGATTGCGCTGGAGCCGACATCGATGCCATACGGTAGCTCCTTCTCTCGATTAAGGCTCAGTCATGCCCAAGTTCGCACCCCAATTTACGCTCTGTGAACATATGAAAGTTTTCACACTCGCACTTAAAATACCCCGTCGCGGTATTCCCGGAGTCCCTTGTGCTGTAGCGATTGATGTGGATAGCTTGAAGATGCCATGATGTGGCGGGTAATGTTCCATTTATGAACTTAATTGACTTACTGTTCGGATTGCTGACAGAAAGCTCTGGTAACGCTCAACCCCGGTAGGTAAAGAGAAACGGCGCTTCGAGTTATTGAAATGGTCTTCTTGGAAGACCTCAGTCTCTTTTTCTTTTCCCCCATTGAACTTTCCTTGGTGATCTCGTTATTATTCACCAGATTTCGCTTCCCGCTGACTCGGATCGTGAGGGTGATGGCACGGTCTTCGAATTGGGGGTCCTCGTCTGGACTGATCAAAACTGAAGGACTATTCAGACTTGGTAGGAATACTTCATAATGTCTCCACCCCAGAAAGCGCCAACAGAAGAAAGAGTGAGCTGTAGGCACCGTCATCATCTCAGCTACGACGCGAAAGACTGCATCATCTGTACAGAATTCAAGATTCGCATTCCAGCCGATAGATCGTATTTTCATGACCTCTGAGAATCTCTAGGGAATATATTGTTGTTGTTTGATTGACGTCCAATCTCGAGAATCCGGATGATGAGGGCTGGAATTTATTCACTTCATCTATGGTCTGAATACTATTACGGCATGAAACCGGGGGAGAAAGTAATGTCAGAGCCCAAGGAGGGGTCTATGTATCGGTTTTCCCTTCTCTAGCTACACTTTGACCTTTCTCTAACTCAACTTCAACTTCCTTCGTCTCAACTTCCTCAATCGGTGTAGCAGCCTCTTTGAAGAACAATACGAAAGCGATCAACTCCAAAGCTACGACGGTGAATACAAACCACAAAGCAGCGCTTCTTCCTTTGAAAGTCTGCGCCCCTCCCTCAGTCTTTTTCTCAATATTACTCTCGATAGAAGTAACGATCGAAATACCAACAGCTGCTCCTACTTGAAGTGCAGAGTTGAAAATCGCTCCGATGGTTCCTGCCATGTGAGGCGGGGCAACTCGGAATATCGCGATGTTGGCGTTTGCAAAGACGAGACAACATCCTAGCGTTCCGATGCAGAAGGCGGGGAAGACGATTGGCCAGTAACGTTCGCGAGAGTTTCCGATGGTCAGAAGACCGGTGGATATGAGTGTTAGAACGAGTCCGAAGACTGTGGTTCGTTTGAGGCCGAAGAAACGGGAAATGGAGCCCGCGTAGATCAACGGGAAGAATGAAACGACGTTTATTGGGAGGCTGGCAAGGTGTCAGATTTTCTTTTTGGGATGAAAAGTGGACGAACAAGCGGATCGCAGACATGATTGGGCTCCAGTGTATGGCTGTTTGCCAATAAGATAAGAATATATAGAATCCTGATGACCACCAAAGGTATGGAAGAAGAGCAGCAGCGAAGAGGACGGCAAAGTTTGGATAGAACCACATCTTAGGAGGCCTGTGAGGGAAGACGAATGGTGAGCACCCAAACTGAATGCGATATATGGTCTAACTTACAATGCGGCACTATCTTCGGGAATCCGCGTCTCGTACCAAAAGAACGCAATCAAGAGGAAGAAGGAAAGTATGACGGGAACAAGGACGATAGCGGTAGTCCAGCTATGGGTGGTTCCACTCGTGAACCCGAAGATCAACAGGATCAGAGCCGCGGTAAGGATAGTCACTCCGATAATATCCAACCCTTTGAGCTTTTCTACCTTCTCGAATGGAGAATCGTCCTCGACGGACTGCGAGGCAGTAGTTTCGGGGACGATATCGAGCGGAATGATGAAGATGCAGATGATGGCGATTGGCAGTATCATGATAGCGGCGAACCAGAAGACCCAGGACCACGATGTGTATTGAACAAAAAGAGCACCAATGATCAGACCAAGCACTGGAGCAGGAATTTATGGTTAAGAGAAGCAGCCTGGAGTTTGAAGCTTGACGTACTATTTCCTATAGATCCTGAACTGCCGAAGAAGCCGATAGCTCGAGCTTGTTCTTTTTCTTCTGGATAGAGGTGAGCAATGAGATTCAATGCAGAGGGAATTGTCAAGGCTCCGCCTGAGCAATGGTCAATTAGAAAGTTTGCTCGGATATCTCAAGCGACATACCCAATCCGCATAGTGCACGAAGAATGATCAGCCCAAATTTATTCTTCGTAAACCCAGCTGCCAGACAGAGAGAACCCAGCCAAGCTGCTCCACCAACGAACGAATATTCTGAACGGTGATGGTTCAGTAATTCAGGTGCGCGGAAACGAAGTTGATTATGTCGTGACTTACTGGGGTGATAGACGTCGCTGACACGACCGCTCTGCCCATCCTATTTCAGACACATTCAGCGGGAGAAAAAAAAATCGAATGACTGACTAGCAATAAGAATGCAGCGAATGTGAGCTGATATGCACTGATGACCCAGATCGCTTGACCGGCGTTCATCTCGAGAGAGGTGGTGAGCACGGGCAAGGCAGCGAATAATGCGGAAATATTGAAGATGTCGATAAATTGGGCGAGGGAGAATAGCAGCAAGAGAAGAGATCTCAAGGCCGTTGAACGAATGGCTGGTTCGGACGACTTCTCATTTTCCACTTCCACGATAGTTGGTGTGTTGGAGACAGAATCCATAACCGGCTGAGTATCGTTTCTGTTAGATAATGAAGTAAAGGAACGAATTAGCAAAACCTGCGGGCTCATTCAAAGCTTGACACGGAAACGGTAGACAAACAGCGATTATTTTAAAGACCTCGCGGCGTCGGACGGATGGATGGTAGCATGAAAGTTGGAGACTTCAGATTCTGCCCGCATTCGACCTCCAGTGAGCTTGCCAGTGGCTTACTCAGCCTCTCCCAGGGCAGCCAATCATGGAGTTCAACGTACGATATTTTGGAACCTTGGCTTACCAAGACTCCCGAAAACGGCACGTTCGTATATACGATTCTACCAAAAAGGGCGAGCTTATGTCGATTTTCCGAGTCGGAGGGGATGAGTCATCAGATCGAGGGCGACTCGTTGAGCCTATGCACCCCATCGACGGGGGTATAATGACATCAAGGGAAAGAAAATCGATGCTATCGAGCGCGCTTGGTCTGTTTCGGTGGGGACATCGGCGGGATTGTGATAGTTGCTTTGGGTGACATGACTCGCGCACAGCGGGAAAGCTCGCACGAAGCAACGAAGAGCTCTCAGGCACGTAATAACGCATTGAACTGGCCAGGTAGGACCGAGACACTCGCAGCTATAGCATAGGATCAAAGATAAGCGAAGAGTCACAACTTTCTCTCCATTTTCTCGTGGGGGACCAGGAGATTTGTCTCAGGGGGGAGTCATTTAGCTGGAAGCGGAAGCGTCTGTTCGGTCGGAAAGTGTCGGGCTAGAACGCTTCTATTATATGCAAAGTTGACTACTCGGACAACACCTGTATAGCACAACGACATCACTATGTATATGCAGGAAACAATGAATATATGCCACGAGACGCTGATCCACTAAGCCTTTGTCTTGCTAGTAGTTTTACTGAATAGTTTGGCTTTCTCAATGGCGTCACGACCTGAGTAGTCAAGATGTCAGTCAACGCGTTCAGAGGGAAGCAGGACAAGACGTACTGTTCTTTGCGAGCATCTTCTTGTAGTCGACTATGCTTATTCCCTCCTTGGTCAAGTTGGTGATTGATTTGTTCTTCACTTCCCACAGCTCCTCTGCGACTTGCGATATTAATCCTGGGTGAAGAGGAATTGAGTACAGCTATCCCGTCGAAATGCATCACGGGAAACACGTACTGAAATCGTGGGAAACAATGACGACACCACCCTCGAATTCTTTGATGGCGGTCGCGAGGGCGTCGATTGAAGTCATGTCCAAGTGATTCGTAGGTTCATCTGCATGCAGTCAATAAATGAGGCATGGACAGAGCATTAATTGCGCACCCAGAAGGAGAATATGGGGATGCTCCATGGCAAGCTGCGAGAATACAACACTTGGAATTGATAAGTCTCAAGCCGAAGAACTAGCAATCTGCGCTCACCGATTCCTCAGACCGTCAGAAAGTTGTTTGATAGGCGCAGTTTGGTGACTTCCGCTCAGACCGAACCGACCCAACTGTGCTCTCCAGAACTGTACGACGGCCGTCAGAATCGATAATTTAATCATCAAAGCCGAATGAACGTACCATCATATCCTTGTCGGGGTATGCCTGCGAGTACAACGATTGGAAATATTCAATCGGACTCTGGTCGTAAGGCAGTTGATCAGCAGAGTGCTGACTGTACTTGGCCAACTTGAGTGATGCGTGCTTGGAGACAGTTCCTTCCACAGGCTGAAGAGCGCCGGTAATCATATGCAGCAGTGTTGACTTTCCGGTACCGTTCTTGCCGAGAATTGCGACACGTGAATCCATGCTAAGGAAAAAAAAAGTTAAATAAATGGGAGACAAGACTCAACCGATTGACGAACTCGATACCAAAGTTGAGTCCTTTGTAGAGGTAGTCTTCCTTCTTCCCCGAGTAGCTGAAGGCGACTTCATCGAAAGCAATGATGGGAGGTGGTAATTTCCGGATGTCTTCGAAGTGGAAGCGGAGGGGTTTTCCTTTCTCGATGGGTTCGATCAAACCAGCGGCCTCCATCTTGTCGATAATCTAACAACGGTCATAGATCAGCTCAAGTTGTGAGCATGAGAAAGAGATGCGAACCTTCTGTTTCGACTTGGCTTGCTTGACCAAGTTGGCGTAAGTACCAGCGCTCGCAATGAACCTTGGAGCGTTCGATTAGTGTAGCTCGGAAAGGAGAGGTGGAAGCACTCACTTCTTGATGTGAGCAATTTCTTCCTGCTGTTTAGCATATGCCTTCATCTGATTGACCTCGTTCTCCTTCTTCGTCCGAACGAAAGTGGTGTAGTTACCGGTATAGTAAACCATCTAGACGAACGTTGAGTACAGCGTTCGAGGTACAAGACATTTGTAGTACCTTCTTCTTCGGTGTGAGCTCCATGATGTTAGTACAGACACTGTCCATGAAATCCTGCGAGTGAGAGGTGATCTAGGGTACATGGTGAGCGAGGCCTCATACACGATGACTCTGTACGTACGACGAGGATGTGATTATATGTTGACAGATAAGCTTCCAACCAGACGACAGCCTCCAAATCCAAGTGATTCGCTAACGAAGCCACCATCAGCAATTAAGTCGATAAACGAAAGGTATGACGTCATACTTGGTTCGTCTAGAAAAAGTCAATGAATGTCCGGACGTGATTCAGAAGGCATGAAACGCACCAAGCAACAGCAAATGAGGCTTCACGAACAAGGCTCTCGCAAGCGCCACTCTCATCCTCCAACCACCACTCATATCCTTCGTAGGCTTCTTCATCATCGTCTGCGTGAAACCCAAACCATGCAATATACTGCCAGCCTTCACTTCGAACGTGCTAGGATCGAGCTCTTCTAATTCTTCGTACGCGGCGTCTAAGGCCAATTCGTCGACATCATCCGCAACAGAGAGTTCTTCGATGTATTTTTCTAGACGGGCGACTTTTTCGCGTGCGGAGTTCACGATGTAGTCGATTGCGTTTGTGTCCGAGGGATCGGCTTCGCCGCGGACCATGTAGATCTGGATAATCAATCAGGAGGAGTACGTATGGGGTATGCGGGACATACATCAATGTGTTCGGGGATAGCAATGTCGCGTTCCGCCATCGATTGGAGGAAAGTTGACTTGATGGGCAGATTAGCGAATACATAGTCGTCGGGAGGAACATGCACACACTTTTCCTGAACCATTTTCACCCAGCAGACCATATCTTGGCATCGATGAGCAAAGGGAATTGAAGTGAGCGAATGTCACTACTTACCGCTGACCGTAATTCAGTGATACCTCCGCGTTCTCAACTAATAATCGTCCGTGGAACGAGAGCGTGTAGGAATCGATCTTCACATCTCTCCCCTTCGCGTCGGATACCAGAACACCTGCCGCACTCCTGCATGGCTCATCAGCAAAATTTTCGGTCTGAACGTTAGGTGGACTAACCGATCCGTCGCAAGCTGCAGCTTCTTCATGGAAGTCAAATCTTCCTGACTTCCCGCCGCACTATTACTAGTCAATGGCGTATTGGTGGCACTCCCTCCATTGACCGATTCCGACGGCGTATTCGTTGATGTACCATTCGGACTTGAGTCGATGCCCCCCTTTTTCAAGTTTTGCTTTGCAGCTTTCTCTGCAAGACGTTTTTGTTTCGATGCCGAAGGTGCCATTATGTGATGTCGTTAGTGTTGAGGGAAGATCTAAGGGCGAGTGGGACGACTGTGACGAGCAGGCAAAATTTCAAGAGGCTGTGCTGGGCAGCGGGCTCGAAAATACGGGTTTTGCGACATCTTATCTCCGGATTTCGTCCTCGTCATCATCAACAAATGCCGGAAGTCTTCAAAATATATAGCACTCTCTTCGACTGGCATCTAGACTTTATCGCAGGACACCACCTCCACTTGCGCGCATGGCCCGGAAGCCACGCAGCTCTTTTGCCTCGTGATTTCTTTCCTGAGGTTTTCCCATGACCTACGGATGCGGACTGATAAGCCATGGGAGCATCTTCTTCCCTGTCTCGCCGTTGTACCTGAGGTATAACCAAAGCTAGAAGAGAGAGATCATACTATGTCTGGCAACCAACGCAAAAGGTTCCGTCGTACCGAGGAACCGACGCCGTCCAATCCCGTATCTCCTCTCTGGGGCATAACGCTCGCTAGAGCTTTTCTTTCTCCAAGAAAAAAAAATGATGCTCAGGAACGAAGGAGCAGCTCCAAAGGAAGCGTTAGAAATACTCCCCAGAGCGTCGGGTTTTGTCACTTGAGCCGCACCCGCTTGCAAGCTAAAGACATAATATGAGGCTTTTAGACTAAGCCTTCTTGGGAGCTTCATCATCGAGATTCACTTCGGGTCTTGGGGCCCGTTGTCAAACAAATTGTTCCCGTGCTATGGCTCCAAAGGCTTTTGCTCCCGCGTTTTCCAGCTGCTGTTCCCTAAGGGTGCCAGTCCCTCTCCACTCACAATCTTGACTTTCTGATCGATCGAACACCCTGTAGCTTGGCTGGGATCCACGACTCAGGGGACCATTCTCCGCGCTTTCCGCCCGCGGGGCCTCATTTCATTCAAATAGAAACTCCCCTGGCCCCTATCATCCACATCAACTCGCCTAATTCTCTTAAGCAAAGCCAGTGTCAAGATGTTGTCAATCGTATCATACCATGGTTCCGCTAATAGGCTTAGGCATCTTTTTGGAATGGCAATAGCACGACGAAAGCGCCATCAATTTCATATCATCGAAGAACCGGTCAATGGGTCCCGTGGATCCACTTCTTTCGCTTGTTTGCGACCAATGAAGAGGAGACAGGAGCACTCTGCTTTCCGCTTTGTGCCTTGAATGCGGTCGTCGTCGTTTGTGTCATGTGCAAAAGCCTGCGAGAGGAATAGCCTGGGCTTTTAGATAAGATCCGCACACGTAAATCAGTCAAAGTAGAAGCAAAAGGCTGGAAAACGAACAGAGGGAATTATAAAGTAATCATCCCATTGATCGCCTCGTTTTTCCGCTCCGTTCGCGCATTCACTCGTACATGAGCTCGGTCTTCTGTGACATTAACATCTATAGCTTTCATGTGCCGTCCGTGCCTTCATGGCTGCCGTTCTCAAGCTCTCGACCCACATATGTTCCGTTTTGGTCATAAAACGCTAACTTACTGTATTACGTGATTTTCGGATCTCAGTCGTGAGGCTTAAACGCCGTAGTAGCAAAAACGTGCGGGATTATATTACGTCGTGACGACGGAAGGTAGAAGATCTCAGCTCCCAAGCAGTAAATACAGAAGGACTATCTACTGTTGGTGATCGCGTGCGAGGCTTTGAATGCAAAAATCGGTACCAACTCCACCACGGCGAAATAAGAAGAACGGAGGAAAAATGAATCAGAAGAGACGGACGGGCTTGCCCATCGTAGACTTGATGTGCAAGCTCTTGATGTTCTGCCAGTTCTTCTTGAGGAGAGAGACGAGGAAGTTGATGCCTGCAGGCGGACACCGATTAATCATCGCAAGACAGAAGAAGACAGACAAAAGTACGTACTCAACATGACGTTGGCGAGAACCTGCTCGTCAGTCATATCGACGTGACCAACAGCGACACCCAAACAGAGGACCTTCTTCAACTGGAACTTGATGGTCGAGCGGACTTCGGTAATCTTGCCGGAGAGATCTTCAGCATGCGAAACGGGGGTGGGGAACTTTCCAGCTAGTGAAAACGTAACACATGAACACGCCATTTCATTGTGGAGGAAATGCGGAGAAGTACACACCTTTGGAAAGACCGGGACCGAGTAAACGAGGAATCTGCTTAATCAGAGTCTCCGAACTCAAGAAAGAGTCGTATTTTTTAGCGAGCTTCTTGACAAGCTTCTTGTTTTTGTTGAGTCTGGACGTATGCGGGTTTAACGGTTATGGAATGGTACGAGAGAACGACGACGTACTTCTTAAGATCGTCAACGGACATGTATTCCAACTCGATATTCTTGGCACGGTCAATATCGGCGGCATCAGCAAGAATGCAGATAGACATGCGGGGGCGGGGGATGTTAGGGAGCCTAACCAAGTGGACAATTCCAGTCAGCTTCCGAATATTTTTCTCAGCAGATCGACAACTCACTTGACAGTTCCCGAGAAACGCTTGTCCCTCTGGGGGTCGTAGTTCTTGAGACCGATTTGGAGTTCAATCGTCTCTACGAATTTCCTCTTCTTCTCGCCATTGGACTCTGCCAAAAGGTCCTTGATGGAGCCTCGCACGCTTGCCACTGAGAGCTTGCTACTGTGGAACGCCGAAGCAGTTCAGTACCTACGGTCACCAGTGAACATAACAGAAAGCGTACGAACCTCATTTTGAGGGATTAGTGTCTTGAGGACGACGAAAGTCGAAGGTTGAGTATAAGCGGAAAGAAAATAAGGTTTGCCCAACACCTACTGTAAGTTTTTCAGTCTCCGCTTGAAAGCCCAAGGACCGGGGTTATCGCACTTTAGAAGCCGAGAATCGGCAAATCCCTCCTTGCCGACATTTGCCGAAGCGGCATCAAGCGGCACAAACCTTGCCCTGACCAGATCTAACCAAAGTCGCGCGGAAATACTACACCCTTTGCAGGTTAAGCTGACTCTCCGACTGAACGACTCACTTCGACTCCTGACAAGCCTTCAGGTAGCCAGGATTCAATCCGACCTCCCGTCTTTTGCTGCCCTCCTCACCTTCGACGCCAGCTAGACTCTCGCATCATCCGAACCGACGACTCTTTTATTCCCCTGAAGCGCCAATCTTCCGAGCCGCAAAAGCCTAATCCACCTTCGACATCAAAGATCACTGCCAGCACGCTGCGAAAATGGCCTGACAAGAGTTACAATATTGACCCTCGGAAATACTCTATTTTCCGGCGTTCGGCTTTCTGCCCTCCCCTCCCTCCCCCAAATTTTAGAGGACTCAATATCCTTTCTATCTCGAGCTTGTCCATCAGACTTGGGAAGAAATCGTTATCAGCAGCCTCTCGAGGTGAATAAGCGATATGATCGTATTGATGAGCGCTGGCTTGTCCTCCCATTCGATTCCACCTCATTTTCCTATTCAACTCTCATTATGTCTCCTTCCATATCTCATGTCCAATTGACGGTCAACCGACCGGTCGACGTTCCAACTCTGGCACGACATTGAACGCTCAGGCCATCATTATTCAGCTTCTCCTCGATTCGGGTAGGGATTATTCCACAAACTGATCTATCCGTCTCTCACCCAATGTCTACCAGCGCGCTTCAAGACACGACTCCTGCCAAAATAACATCTCGGTGTGGTCGGACAACTGGACGCCGAAATTACCAGCGTTAGAACCTGGTAACTCTCTGTCCGCCCCCTTTTCCCACACTTCCTCCGCGCGATCAGATCCTCTGTCCAAAGCAACAGTTAGGGGCCGATTGGTAGGGGACCCAAGGGAATTCAAGGGCCAATGAAACGCTCAGTAAGAACATAGATCCTGTGATTGGCAATCTGTCTTCCCTCTCCGCCATCCCGGGACATCGAACGCCATCCGTCCCTGATAGGTCCCTTAAATCCTGATTCCAAGACCCTGTACCCAAATCCGAATCATGGATGACTTTTTAAAGCAATGATCCACCACTTGGACGCCGACCAGTGGCATGTATACATACTATCCCCTCATGGACGGTCCGAGAATATGGCCACCGTGCGCTTTAAGATTTCGGCATTCGAATCGAGATCACGGATAATACTTTGCTATTCGAAGCGAGGGCGAAGAGCTGGCAGAAGTTAGTAGGAGGTGTGTTTCCATTTCATTCGCGGACGATGTGGTCCAATCGTGGGTATAGAAGACTAATAATTGGAAGACACGATCCGGTTTAATCGATCGCCCAGACGTCTCGCCTCGGGATCACTGATTCCATGGGACGGTGCTTCGTGAACGTTTTATCGCCTTGCTATCACCCACTATCCAAAGCCATCTGCATATTTTTGGCGCTCGTCCACACGGCCACACGATACATACTAACATATCCGGTCGTTGGTCCGGTTTCACATTATACCGCCGCGTCGACGTTCGTTCTTCGACCAGTCAGTGATATGTCGAACAGAGCGTCTCATAGCTTATCGTTCTGCTCGTAGAAACTCCGGATCACAAACCATTGCTGTCCTCTAGTCAAACTTGCGCTCTAGTCGAAGTTCGAAAGTCGACTTTACGCATCACCATCAGTCCTAGCCGGCCCGGGCGTCTACTTGCCTAAGTCCTATTAATGCTCTAATCGCATAACGGTGCCGGGATAGCAATGTCGCCATCGGTTCACAGAGTCATGGGAAAGAAGCTTTAACGAAGGCTGCTTCGTATCAGATACAAGGCGAGCGACTATATGTCCCAGTGTGTACGTATACATGAAGGCACAGGGGTCCGTTCTAACATCCATTCATTCGTCCACAGAGCTCATTCTATGCGCATTAAATCCCTGCGAGGTGGAAGCGAGCACAACACCTCACAGGCACACCATTCGTATCTTGACTGTTTGCAAAACTAAGTATGCCAAGATATGCTACGCGGTGAGCCATAGCATGGCGATCTGATTGCGATCACCGAGATCGACCCAAAATCAGTGAATACCGAATGCCGAACAGGACATAAGCGCCGAAGCGCCCATTATCTTCGCTTAGCAAGTGCAATGCCTGTCGAAAGGCAAGAGCAGCGAGAGCAACGGATCAATCGGACCTGACATCCGATAAGCCGTTGTGTGCGTGTATGCGGTCCCCATGCCTATGTCGTTCATCATCCCACACTAAAGTCGCCCACACCGGGATCGGGTCTTCCTATTAATGCAAAGGCCCATTAAGTTGTCTACCACACGACGACCATCAAAGCGTGGAAGCCTTACGGGATGGTGATTCCGGAGATATTAGATCGAGTCCGGTTTCACGGTGGTTCTTGCGAGTATGTCCGCATGCCGTTCCTGTGAGCTTTTGTTGAGAGTCTTGAGAGCCTAGTTTGGAAGCGATGATGTAATAGGATCACCGGCATCAGGATTGTGCTGACGCTGAATGTAAGTTCTCAGACCATCATACCAGATAGCGCAGACTGCTGCCGACGAGGACTTACGACGAGGAACATAGACAAGACAGCTACGGATACGCGGGACGAACGATGGAATGCGGTCCTTTGGCTGCGCCGCCGATGTGATGGACGACATTATCGCAGCCTTTTCGAGTCAAGAGCAGTTTTGTCGATTCGAGGGCTCAGTGACAACATCAGCGTTCCTATTTTGAGTCGAGCATTTAGTCTCGCGTGAAATGCTGCGTTCTCATTCGCAGATAAGATTCTCTCTGTTGCAATTCAAACTGTGACTCCCATCTCTCATATCGCCCTCTCCTATCAATCAAACACTCCATAGGCCAAAGTGTTGGAAAAGCCAGCGAACAAAAACGAATCGGTCATTTGGCGTCAGTCATCAAGTCTCGTGGTGTCGGTCTAAGCGGCAGTCAAGCCCCAACTCAGACAAGGATTTTGCGTTTCTCGGCCGGCACTCCCCACCAAGGCGACGCCTTCTCATGCGACACCTGAGTGCTTCGTGATGAATACGCAGAGGGCCCCATAATAGGAAAGTAAATGCATCACCGAATGGCCGTGAACATCGCGCACGATGTTGTGTCCCTTACCTTGTGATAAGTCCTCATATCTACTAGCGATACTTCAATTGAATTGCATCTTGCGCCTTTGCGTCTCGCTTAGACCCTTCAGTTCCCGATATACTTTGATCAGGTACTGAGAAACGAAGGTCGAACGATGGTAAGCTCAATCTGATATGCTGTTCTTACTTCGACAGGGCTTGTTGCTGAATGGTTGATCTGATTTTCAAGGTCAGATGATGTGTTTCGCGGCTCGTATGATCCTATCTCTGAGTCCTCCGCACTATCCAAAAAAAGCTGATCATGTAGTGGAACATAGACGACGGAGGCGGCCCAACGAACGTGGGTGGACTCCACAACCACCACGCCACATGCCCAACTGTAAACTGGCATCGGCTAACGCTTGTGAAATCAGCAGGCACTTCTCGGAAGGTCCGTTAGGACGGATGCAAATTTTGTTATCCTGAAGGTGTGGGGTCTGGAGGGACGGGCTGGATGCCGGCATGGGGTGCTAGGCCCTTTTTCTCGCTTGTGGCGGGAGCTGATTCTTTTCTTTCCGATCTCTGGAATTACCGACGTGTGGAGTCAAGCGAGGGATCGATTTGTTGAGTCTGGGGCCTGGACACCAACGTTCTGGAGCTTGTGGATCTGGATTTACAGGCCGACAGTGCTCCTCTTTGTTTGCTGACGACGAGCGACGATTTCTTAGTATGTCGATTAGTGTCCGCGGGGTGAAGGGTGCCAATGTCCGACGAGTCCGTTATGATGATCTTGCTCCGTCCTTCGTGTGTGCGTCCGCTATCCATGGTCCGAGAGCGAAGATCAGTATCGATATGCAGATGATGAAGATGGCATGCTTGCATGCCCAATTGTCAAGTATGAAACTAGTGCGACTTAAACCCCTGTACATGTAAACGAAGTGCTCGCGTACCCACAAGATCCTTTCCGGTCATTATGCGTTATGCCCAAATTCTCAGAACCAGAATCAGAGTCCGGGATCTATAAGAAGCACTCTCAAACTCTCAAAAGCGTGGACGAACTCCTGAAGGAGCTACCAAGTCGTAGATACAGATAACAAGAGTCTTGTTGATGGATAGAATGGTGCTTCTTAATTGCGCGCGCCTGAAATCGGAGGAACTGGAAACCGGGAACGAGATCTGTGGATGGCGTGCCTTGATTTGGGGAGATCTAGCAGACTCTCAGGAATTCGAAGATGGTCGTCTTCCTGTGTCCTGCGGGGCGTAGGAAAACCTCTTTACTTCCGCCGGTTAAGTGGAAGATAATCGCGAAGCGGCGCCGGTAGCGATACGGACCAGGTACCGATGCCTTGCCGTTCTGTTATTAGGCGAGTTGGCGGAAGGATTGGATCCGACGGATAAGAAGGCTGTGGAATGGATGTTGGAATTGCCTTTTTCGTTTTGAGTGAGCTTGAGGGGGAAGTTGGCTGGTTGATGGACTCAGGCTTGTCGATTGGGCGTTTATCCTCGGTCAATCGGTCTGTCGTTCGGTCAATGTACCACTCTTGGAGAGCGTACTCTCATGCTTAGTGTTAGATTAGTAATGCAATTTGTACACTTGTTTAAAAGTATTCAACCAATCCGTAACACTTGCCTTTTGTTGTAGTGCAAGTGTATTACTCCACGCCGGACATACTAATTCTTATCACAAAGCACTCACGAGTCCAGTCCGCTCCACTTTCAATCAGAATAAGCTCCAACATTGAAGCTGATAGCCCCAGCCGGCATTTGATCGACGATCAAGCCATCAGACTACGAATTGCTTCGTCAACGAATCGATCAAAAGCGTAATTCCATATGTCCATGCGCAAGTAGCATACAATACACAAGCGCGCCGCAACGCCTCCAATCTACGCAAGCGTGTGATCCTCGAGACGCCCAAGGGACTCAAGCGAGCCTTTTCGCACTGGCTTCTCAATAGTTTCTTTATCGATAACGAAGCAAGTTTGATGAACGATGTTATGAACCCTTATGCCCGTCCGGGACCTTGGAAGTGGATAAAATCTAGCTACAGAGTTTCAGGTGATTCTGAGCAGGGTGGCTCACGTGCTGTGTGGACTGAGCGAGGAGAGCAGCGCAGGAATTGCAGGAACAGGTCATAGCGAGAAGGGAAGTGGGAAGTGAGGGGAGAAGGGCGGAGAAGGGTTCTAGTCCCTAGATCTTGCCGATGCGATAGGGCACGGTGTACCCTTGATCGTATCGCATTGTGGGCTACCCTGGAAATAATTCGGGCCGGGAGAACTTCCGAGGAAAGGATCTCTTCGATTACCCGCTTCTGGAAGCACGCAGGACAGAAAATAGCACAGTATCAAAAATATATGCGTGTGTTGCTATATGAGCGCTCCGTCATTTGAAGATGAAAGGCTATGTATATATATGGAAGGAGTTGCACATCCCATCAGAAAAGTAGTGAACGAAGAGAGGCAGTCACGCAATGCGGATGAATGGAAATGCGAAGAGGGAGGTGTGTTGCCATACACGAGACATGTTGGCTGCCTGATCTGGAAAAGTGCTAGGTAGTGAGACTGCCTGCGGAACAACGTTCGTCCTCGTTGACATCGTTTCATAACGGCACTACGTACCTGTGGGATCGTCTGGATCGTCGTCGACGGAGGCAACGACTTTGTTCGAATCCAACCCAAACCCTGACGAGGGCGATCGTCTTCATGAGAGACCCTCCTCAGGCTCAGGCTCCCGCCGTCATCGCGTCATGGCATCCCGTCCGCCCTGCATTAATTCAGTAGATCTAATACAGCCTCAAGGCACGCAACGTGAGCCGCCCACAGAGTCGGTCTCCATTCAAATGGACCGGCGCAGAAAGACAGACCGTCGCCGCCGCGCTACAAGTAGTGATCTGACTGCCCGCCATCAAATTTTAGCATTTTACGCTGGAAATGGTTTTTCGTCGTGTTGGTTATTTCCATATTTGGGACATAACGAAGAAGAAGCAACGGACGGCTCGATCGCTCATTTGAATCGCGTCTCTCCGGAGGCTCTACCGTTCTTCCGATCACGCCTTGCTTCGCGCTGGCCAGGAACCAATGAGAAGAATTCAGTCATCAAATGGCGTCTATCTGATAAGCTGCCCGCCTCCTCTAATTCTCTAATCCGTTATTCTTTTACCTAGTGCGACTCGCTCAATGACGAGCTATCGACGTCGACTGTCGTTCTGGACAATGTCATCGCGCAGACGACGATCTAGATCGAAATAAGATGAATATGGGGCGCTATTCACTTTCGTTCCTTTTACCTAATCGTTTGCTAAGCGAGCCGGATAACCGATCCGAAAACACGAGTGCTGCGCAATGTCAATATCAGCACTCTGCAAGAAACGCTAAAAGCGAACGAACGACGGGGAAACGGACGACTCTGGGAGCGGAGAAACCGGAGAAACGGAGTGAGAGCAGACAGCAGAAGGACTTGTGGACCGAGGACCGAATGCCGAGCCGGGCGTCACCGTCGAGCGTGGGTGTGGGAAAAGCTGGCTCCAATTTTGGGTGGAGAGACGGAGCAATTGCTGACGTAAGCTAGATTTCGGAAGATGGGCAAGAAGAAGAACGTTCAACCACCACCACCGTCGACGTCGACGCTGCCTGATTCGATTGCTGATGGCGAGGGCAATGTTGTTGGCGAAGGCGCTGTTGTTGAGGAGGTGAAGAAGGAAGGTGTCAAACCTTTGGAGGTGCTCTATTGTCAAGGTGAGTTGCGTTATCCGATTGATGTTGGGTGTGATGACGATCTGGTTATAGTTTGCTCGTTTCCGCCTGAATTTTGCGAGTTTGGATCGTCGTTGACGAGGTGCAAGGCATGGCTACATGAAGAACATCCTGATCTATTTGACAAGTACTATTCTGAGGGTATTATCCTCTTGCAATTCACGCAATATCATCATTTCATTCGGTCACGTAGATGCATTGGTCGAAAAGACGGCATTACTATCAACAGAAGCTGCTACGAAACTGGAGAAGGATACGGCGAAGAAAGAGGCCAAGGCTGAAGCGAAAGCAAGAGCGGAGGAGGAGCGCAAGAAAGAGGCCAAGGTCATCGTGAAGCGCATCGAACGGAATAAACGCAAGTATGTGACGAGTATTTCGGGACTTGAAGCCTTTGGTACGTTGTCAGACGAGACGATGCGACGGCGCTGATGTCGTTGCCAGGTATCGATCTGAAGAAAGCTGCCAAGTTGTTTGCGCAAAAGTTTGCAACTGGGGCGTCGGTGACGAAGACGGTGACGGGAGGCGAGGAGATCGTTGTGCAAGGCGACGTGAGTGATGAGATTGTGGACATGTTTGAGGAGGCGAACGAGAGCAGCAAGGAGAGCGCACTCAAAGGGGTGCCAGAGGACAACATAGAGGTAGTGGAAGAGAAGAAGAAGAAGGGTGGGGATTAGGTCTTTCGGGGCAAGGCAGACGATGGCGAGCGTTAGTGTTACTCCGCCGATGCTCGGCTTCCGCTATTGAGTCAACTCGGCCGAGAGAGCGAGCGAGAGGGATATTTGATAAAAAGGATAAATGGATAAGGAAATCAGATATTCCGGAAAGGGAAATTGTTCCCGCGTGCCTGAAGGCAAAATTGATATGAACCCTTTTTATACGAGACTCGCATCCTCCACTTCTTTCTCTCCCTATTTCTTTCCCTTGCTTCCAATGCTCTCCGCCCCTTCCGGCAAAGCATCAGTCACTGCCCTCCTCAACAACGCCAACGACGCCAACACCGCCCCCAACAACTCCATCGCCGTCGTCGCCGACCACCCCAGCTTGCACTACACCCCCACCTCCACTGCATCGTCTTCACCCGCGCCCTCGAACAACATGTCTCGTCCAGCAACTGTCCCCAGTCCTCCCCCGTCGTCAGCCACAACGCCGACCCCAACGCCCGCGAAAAAGAAGCACATCTGCCTGACGTGCAAAAAAGGCTTCACGACCAGTGGTCACCTTGCGCGACATACACGCGTTCATACCGGTGAACGAAACCACAAGTGCCCTTTCCCAGGTTGCGAGACACGATGCTCGCGACAGGATAACCTCCAACAACAGTCAGTTGTTTCGCTTTTACTCCACGTGAAAATTTTGTCTCAGACTAATATCGCGTCGTTTTTTTTTCAGTTATCGAATTCATCTTTCCCCTGGCTCGCGTCGTTCGTCGTCCTCTGCGACGCGTGCTGCTATTGCTCGTGCGATGGAACAAGTCCCGCACAACCAGCAGCAGCAGTCGCAGCAACAACAGGCTCAGCAACAACAGCACTCTGGGCCTCCTTCGATTCTCACCCCTGCCAACGTTCCCAACCCTCTCAACTCCTCTATGGTCGCAGGAGGAGCTCACCAGCACCATCCGCATCATCATCAGTCCAACCACCATTCATCGTCCCATCATCAGCAATCCCCGTTGTCGCTCTCGGGTAATTCCGGTAGCGCGGGAAGCACGCGAAGTCTCTCTAGCGTGTCGCTGAACGGATCGCCGGAAGAGAAAGCTGGCATTTTGAACGGCACTCACGGACTCAACGGATCGGGTCCCGGTGGCGCTTATCAGAACTCGTCGAATGCGCTTGGGCTGCAGAGCGTGCCTGGGCCAAACTACCATCAGCAGTATTATAGCAATGGTCCGTGCTTTATTTCGGTGTGCGAGTCTGGAACTGATCAGTTGCGTTTCGCAGGCAGTGTGAGCGATCTTCGGTCGCCGATTACGCCCTCGACTGCGGGTCCGAACGGTCCCCAGTCTGCCAACGGCCAGAGTCTCGCCAATGGCTCTCCTATCTCTCCATCGCTCTCTGAATCCTCATCCCACTCCCTCTCCCATTCTTCCTCGAATAACTCGAATGGAATGAACGGGAACCGCCCATCATATTCTCTCGAACCCCGCTACAGTCCTCCTCCCATCCTTCCTCCCATCCACACGAACGGCGGAGGAAATCCCCCTCAATATACTTCCTACCATCGAACACATACTCCCCAAACATCGTACTCGCATCCCTATTTCTCTCCTCACGCGAATGGAAATGGAACTCTCCAACATTCGCCCGTGTCGCCGCCTTTGAACCATCCCGTTCCACCAAGCTGGAAAGACGGCCTCGGCGGATATTTCAACGGGAATCATCATGGAGGTCATAGCGGAAATGGGAGTTCGAACGGGAGTCCTGTGAATGGGACACCATTGATGGGTCATCATCATGGGTTTGGCGGAGGGCATGGAATGGGTGCGATGTTGACGACGGGGCCTGTTGGTGGGATGCAGTCTATTGCCGCTGGGGACGTATATCGGCGCAAGTGATCGTTCTCGCTCTTCATCGACCTCTCAAAATCTCGCCTTCCGCCTCTCTCGATTGTTCTGTCCTGTCCTTGCTTTTCTCTCGCGCTTTTCATTCATCTGTGCATATTGTCATTTTATATTCTCTTTCGCATCGTCCTTTCTTCCTGTCATCGTTCCCATCATTCTGTTCATCTCGCTTTCTACCTCAAGAGGGCTCTTTGGTATTATCCTCATTCATCATCGACTATGCATTCTCCCGAGTCGACCTTTCTGGTATTATTCTTCCTCTTAATAATCTTAATTCCTCTTTCTCATCTCCACCGTCCCTGTCTCATCTTGTGTTAACCCGTTCTGTCTTCCTCTTTTTTTGTTCTTTTAGATCGATATCCATTCTCGCTCGCTGTTTCATCTTGGTTGATTACAAGTAAAATCACAGTCGTACATAGTGCCTCTCATCATTGTACAAAAAAGAGAATACCTAGCTGGAAACTAAAAGCCAATTTCCACTCCGCGTTGTGAACGTTCGTACTCGTACGTGTACATGTACATGTGAAACTGCTAAGCTAAGCGAGAATAGCTGCCCTTGAATTGACTCAGCGATCACTTTGCGCGTACGGCCCCTCCGCGCGCCCTCGACTAGCTCCTAACTTGTGTTCAGGAACGGAAGTTGGACGTAAGCGATAATGTGAAATTGACATTGATGGGCGATAAAGACCAGTATGTTGGTCCGCTCGACATGATCCATTTAGCGAATATATGAACCGAATAAATACCGGAAATTAGACTCTGATCAGAGTGTTAAGTGCTTGGGACCTGTCACCCTCTTTTATATGTGTTGATTGGTGATAGACTCTGATCGAATATTTGCATATAAAATATGGCAGGCTCGGAGGATTGATGATTGCTCGGCTTGGATGACATTTCGTCACTCCTATTTTTTGGATTTGGACGACTCGAGCTCTAGTCTTTGATCTAGACCCGTTCGGTTAGTGGGGGTGACGTCGGTTAGGGGATGGGATCGGTGCCGTCATTCCTCTTTTATTCCTATGAGTAGCAGCTAGACTCGGTATAGATATGTAATAGATTGATTAGTATGCACGACGCAGTGGTAGTGCGACTTTCAATGACTTAGAAAGATGCTTTCAAATCGGCGCTTGAAGCCTTGCATACGAATTTCGAAACAGTAGCATACTAGTCATTGATTGCAACTTGAGAGTGCGAAGAAGCCCGATGACCGTGATCGCGAATCATGATCAACCTTCGCCAAAGCCATCAGTGAATATCACAGACTGATTCACAGTACAGTATAGCCTATATGCGCTGTGCGGGTCTAGCCTTTCAAGTCGATATCCCCAATTTGAACCTCCAAGCGTCTCTCCGCTAGCACTCAGTAGTATCAATAGTAACCCACTCTTATGGCCTCCATCGGAATTCTGATCTACTCCATAACCGGTCTGTGACGATCGCCGTAGCACATTCTCCAATCAAAACTGATTATTTAATAATTCTCTTCCCTATTTTGGAAAAGGAGAGAAGGAGGCGTTATCTTTCCAGCGGCTCCAAATGAACTTCGGGAAAGGAAGCAGGCGGGAAGCGAGCGTGGCGTGGATGGCTTGATGACCCTGAACATTGAGGATGACCCGAAAGGAAATAAATTTTTAGGGCGGCAACAGCGTAACTCAAAGTGTGCTGATGCCGATCGTCTAGTGCGCGCATGTGTACTTTTCTTTCTCCGCACGCACATTCGTATTGATTTCCGTGTGCCTCATTTTTCTCATTTGGAATTTCGTGATGGATAACAACATCGTGTCTTCATACCGATAGCAGCGTCAACGTCAATTAAGGTATGTAAAAGCGATACTTAAAATAACAGATTCGCGTGAAAATCATCCGATAATTAACCTAATTTTCCCGCAATTCTCCATCTCCACCGGAACGAGCCAATTTCCCCTCTCCGACTTTCGGAAAACATGGGTTATTCCTCCGTCCATCCCCCCTCCCCGCCAGTCAGACGTCACGTCCCATGACGAGGATATATCTCAACTTCTCGTCTGGGCCCAGCCCACCGTCCTCTCTCGTGAGCTTCACGCAAATTACCGTCTCGGCACGCCAAGGGCGTTCACACGCTCGAGCAACCCCTGCACACGTCTACCCAACTCCTGTCCTTGCACTTTCCTCTCCTGAACTTGATACGCAGGCATTTTCTTCCGAGGTATCCATCCACGCGTCGTTCGTGCAGGCACGTCGATCATGCTCACGTCCGGTGACTTGTTCTGCGATTGCGATTGCGACTGAACCTCAATTTCGGCATCGGGAATCCCCGGGGTGTTGGCAGGTGAGAGCGTAGAGGTGGTTGGAGGGGGGTGATCAGAGGGTTGATCGACGTTGGAAGGTGGGAGACGGTGAATAGCGTTCAGCTGGGTGCGTGGTCTCGTGTTATAAACGGAGAGATCGACGACTTTGGGAGTAGCGGAGTACTGAAGTACTTCGCGATACAACAGCTTGGCCTCCGTATCGAGTTCCCGGATAGAAGGGTTGGTTTCGTCCTCCTTATCGCCGACCATGGGGACGTTTATCACATCTTCGACCTCCTTCAACTCTTCATCTTCATGATCGTCGGTGTCATCGGTATCCAGAGGAGGTGTTGGTGGGGCTTTTCGGGGGCGACCATGACGCCCTGGATGACGACGAGAAGAGCGCAGCGGTGGAAGTGCCTGAATTTCTTGAAGGAAGTCTTGTCCTTTGAGGAACTGGTTTTCGGATCGCAGGAATCGGACTGTCCCGCGCAAAGCCTCGAGCTATGGATGGAATAAGATGATTGATGACGTCATTCATACCGGGTGAAAAACTAACCTGTTCGAGCAAGTAGGATGTTTCCAGACTCGTTTCCACGGTCACAGCCGATATTTCTTGAGCATTCGGACCTGTGCCTGGACGAACAATGAGCCGCCGGTACACTCTGCTATAACCGAGCATCGATGACGTCACGCGACTTACTCTCTCGTTTCTGTCCAGCAGCAGCAGTCCGAAGCTTCATGTTCTCCTTATCGAGCGCGTCGAGATCCTTCTGGATTTGCTCGAGAGCTTCTTCGTAGGCCCGTTCCTGCTTCCTCGCCTTCGCTGCTTCATTCTCGAGTTCGCTGATCGTATCCGATTGCTTCTTTACCGTCTCCATTCGGCGTTCCATGTGCTCGATCTTAACACCCGCTTCTTGCAGGGATTGATCCTAAAAGAAGTTAGAGATGACTGATTTACGTAGTAACCGATACATAGATATGGCGTACCCGCGCTTTGATCCCGCGAACGAGCTGCTGTACTTCTTCGCCGAGTTGCGCAACCTTGTGTTCCGCATCGACATTGATGGCGAGACTGGCTTTAATCTCTTCAACCCTCATATCCCAAGGTGCTGGACCAACAACTGTGAAGGAATTGTGAGAAACTCGAAAGAAATTTCCGTGACAACTTACTTTTGATGACATTGCTGGCCTCCATCATAATCGGATAACAAGCATTGCACTCGCGCAGAAGTTCGGCCAAGAGTTGCTGTACGGCATCCCAGGAAGTCGCCCCCTCGATAGCTACCGTTGCCGCAGCTGTCTCAGCGACAAGGGAGGTGATACTGGATAGCTCAAAGGGATGCCGCGAAGCTCGTACATCGTTGAGATATAGTCCAGCCTTCTGAGCAAGCTGGGAAGAAAGTCAGCGCAACTCAAGGAAGGAAATAAGAAGCGCACCTCGATTGAAAAGTTGAGAGCTTTAGAAAGAGCATTGCTCAATGCCTGTAATCGGGGGAGGAGATCAGGTTTCGCCGCCGATGACTCTCCGATAAGCCCTTCGATCCGGGTGACAATTTTCCTATAACAGACGTTATTATCATATATCACGTTCGATAGCATGATACGCACCGAGCAACGTTCTTCACACTTCGACAATTCTCTACCAATCGCTCGAGAGGTTCGAAGACCACTTCGTTCGGATCCATATCGCCGAACTGTAAAACAACATCACGATCATTGAGAACCGCGGATAATGATGTCTTCGTGAGCAGCATCGCGGCCGAGAACATGTCGAGGTCGTAGTCGATCGATTGAGCGATGTCGGCTGCACGTTCGCCGAGATCCCATTCGTAGCCAGAGAAATAGGCTTCCGAAAGGTGATCGAATTGCGCGAGAATCCTAATCAAATCGTAGTCAGTTTCGATAATCAGTCGGAATGACTTGCAACTTACTTGGCAACATCGGCAACACACTCCATCTCGCGGAACTCGTTCCTTCTCAACAGATCAATGTGCATGTCAATCCTCTTCTCCATCCCCACAAGATCACCCAGCAACCGTCCCATCCCCAGGAAAGCATCAACATCGCAATGCCGCAGAACGGCGGCGAAGCGCCGGGCTTGACAAGCAAGATGGGATATTCGGGTTCGCATCTGATGGATTTACATGTATCAGCTATCCGTCAGATCCCTTGAGAGAACAGGAGGTGAGACTTGCCTCGCATACGCCGACAACGCCTTCCGTAACTTCGCCTCCAACACCACTGACTCCCTTTGCGTCTGCGCTTTGCCCCGCACCAGTCAAATTTAATATTCCGGGTAATCCCCACACCTCCCCAACCACTTCGCCTAGCACCTCAGCCTTCCTTCCGACTCGTCCGAACCATGCATAAACCTTAACGCATTCAAGATCTTCCTTAATCCATAATTCGGGTAAGAGGGGATCTTGAATAGATAGAAGTTCTTGAGCTTCAAGGAGAGAGATGCGGGTAAGATGGAGATCGAGAGTCTTCGAACGATTCTTAAGGGCTATGGACTGGAGTTTGAGATTGGCGGAATGGATTGATGACAAGTGAGATTGGGCGGCGAGAGTGGACGATTGCTGAGTTGCTGATTCGTGGCGGAGGGCATCAAGGGAGCTGAATTATACGAATTAATGGGGAGCATTGACTGGTGACACAACGGATTGGAGAGCGTACCTTTGCAACGATGTCACTAAGTCCCGGAATTGCGTGATCGTATTTTCGTAATCCAATATCAAGTCTTGCAGTTCTTGTATCTTCCTTGCTTGCTCTCCGGTTCGCAATTCGTTCTCATCTACGACACGCGACATTAGCAGAATCCCGAGTAACAGACTGTCGAAGAACGGGTACACACCAATTTCCGCTTGCAGTGCTTTCTCCGTTTCAACATGTTGTTCTTCGATCTCATCGGAAAGCTCCTTCAATGCCTCGAGCTCCTCGATATTAATTCTCATGTCTTCGATTTTCTGCGAAATGGGTTCCAAATGAGCCCTCGGACGATTGGGTCAGCGTCGAAGAAATTACCTCGCCAAGCATAAGATTTCGCTCCGTTAATTGCACCAGCATCTCTTCCGCGCCAAGGGCATCATCAAGCTGCTCCTTCAATTCTTCGATTTGTTCGTCGGCGGACTGAAGGCGTGTTAATGTCATTTCGTATTGCGCTGCTAATCGTCAGTATTGTGGCCGTGACACAAAAGGACTCTGGAAAGTACCGTGAAGATCGTCAACCCCGGCTAATTCGCGTTCCAGCTCCATAATTTGTCGTCGTTGGTCGGCTTCGGTTTGCTGCGAGAAATCGCGCACTCTACAGAAAGCGTTGAATTATCGCCTTCGATCAGGGCTCAGATAACGTACTTGATCAGCGCTTCTTTCAATCGCTCGTTGTGTTTCTCTAGCTGGACGATCTTGATGCCCATCGCAGCAGATCCGGGACCATCGTCCCCGCCTCCGCCTCCAGCATCATCCCCGCCTTCCGGACGTTCAGGACTATCCTTACCTGCTGCATTTATCTTCTCTTTCAAACTTGCGAGCTCGATCTCGACGCTTTCTAACCTCTCCTTCAGGCTCTCCACATCTGATTCGGCTGCTTCGGCGCGTTCTTCGGCCATCTCCTTATCGAGCGTGGCCATTTCGAGTTGATCAGATGAGTCTGTGAGACGTGATTCGGTGAGCGTAAGGAGTGACTGGGAGTCTGCGAGGGAACGCTTCGTTGTTTGAAGCTCGGACGCGAGAGATTGTAATTTGGCTAAACGCATAAGCAATCAGTATCTTGATACGGAGATACGGGGGGCTATATAGAGATATATACCTTGAAGCTTCGGACGAATCGCAACGAAAGATTCTGCTTCGGATAATCGGGTCTCAAGTTCGCGGACATGGCGAGTATCTTCGGTTCGTTTGGTTTCGAGAACTCGGATCTTCGCCCGGAGTTCGGTCAGTTCTTGATCGCGATTGAGTCGCTGTATACGAGTTATTATATGACGGGTGTCATTCAGAAGAGAAAAGACTCACTGAGAGCGAAGATGCTGGCCTTGAGGGAGGTGATTCATCCTTATCGAGAGGACTTGGAAGAAGAGGCGACGAGGGAGAAGGTGGAGGTAAAAGAGCACTCGAAGATACGCTCTCTGTAGCTGATAGGGCAGAAGGCGAAGAAGTTCTCCGTGGAGAAGCCGTAGTGAGACTGATCTCTGGTTTCTCCAGTCGCTCGGGTTTGTCGATTCGTTCAGGTCTCGCTAAAAGACGTGACGAGGAGGATGAACCTGCAGGTATCGCAGGAGGTACTGGAGAGGGTGTTTGGGTTGGAGGAATTGGGGTGTGCGGTTTCGAAGACGGTCGCGAAAGGCTCGGTGTGACGCGTGCGCTTGTGAGTGGTTTCGCAGGAGACGCAGCGCGGGAAGATACGGAAGCAGAGGTGCTGGCTGCTGATGAAATGACGGAGGAAGGTGGATGTGCACGTATTGAAGGTGTGCGCGATATGCTAATTGATTGACTGGACGTTCGGTGGTGTCCGAGCCGAGGCTGGTCATGAATCAGATAACAAGCAAAACAAAATAAGAAGACACTAACTCTTGTCGCTCCAGGAGTTGGGGGAGGCGCCAGCTATATCGCTCATGAGTATGTCAATGGCTTCCTCATATGCCGGAAGGCTTACCACTTTCACCTGGCTGGGTCGCACGAAGACGCCGTAATTCATGCGACATGAGAAGTACTGAACGCCAGCAACACTCCCATCGTTCTTTCCCTTGGGATCTTCAAGCTCAATCCCAACCCATTTTCCAGCCGCGAATGAGGTAGAACCAATAAACCTGACGACTCCCACTCCGGGCGGAACAGAGACTTTCGCACCGACGGCTGGCTCGACAACGCTCATAATTTTGCACAACGGGCGATTAAGGAGAAGAAAGTGTGATTAGGAATGTATTACGATTATAACATATAGAAGAAACAATAGATGAGGAAGTCTTGACGCGTTTTGGGCGGGAAGCGTGGATGGGTGGTTGTTTATGCTTGTTTGCAAATCTACCTTCAAACGGCATCAGTTGGGGCGCCTATTTACCGCGTTGTTTCTTCGAAGCTTCATCCACACGGGCGCACACGCGTGGAGATTGAACGGTGAGAGTCAGGATACTCAAGAAGCATTATTTCTGGACCGCTGATGTCTTCACTTTACAACCAGGTATCTATTTTTACCAGTACTCCGGTTGCGCTCCCTCGCTCCAAGACTCCCGGATCAAGACTTTCATTTGATATGTAGATGGTATGGCATCCTGCGTCGAGATCGTTTCATCTACCCTCTTAATGGAACACTCTGGATGGATAAAATACAGGTGGACTAGAACTCCATACGGGTCAGATAATGTCGAAATTTCTCACACGCTGCGGCTCTGAACCCCTACCGGTAAGCATTTCTTTGCGAATTGTACTCAAGTGTATGAATCGACACTCAGTGAATAATGATTTTCTGAGATCCCAACCCGATATACTTTCGGGACTCCGCGCGACTCTCTCGCGAGCTCGGCCATCCGGAAACCCAACAGACGGAAGCGTCGAATTGAAGCCAGTTCAACGGAGCGGTGCTGGGAAAGCATTGATCCTGTTCTTATCTGGTCGCAAGTGAAATGGAAGTGCTTGTCAACTTCTTTCCACACGGTAATGAGTGGATTTACGCGTGTTCTGTAATCCTCATGCGGAGATGCTCTCGGAGCTGGCACTTCGGAAAGAAAATGACGGCGCTGGTTTTTAATGTGCGTTAGTTCCAACACTTGGCCAATATATCGTTAGACACTTAAAGTAGACTGGGGATGGGGTTCAGCTCAAATCACGGGAGAGTGATGAAGCTGGTCAACTTCTTTCTGCCTCGACGATCGCGCTCGGACCAACAACCGACCATTCATCGTTCGGTCGTGATCTCTGATTTTCAATGTGGGCACCCTAAATCTTAGTTGCTGACTGATACTGCCATGATACCTGCCATGTGTAGCCAGCCAAAGACAGGACCATCGAAAACTCGAATGAGTTTAGGTAGCGACTGGACTCGCCGGGATTGAATGCCATGGCATTTTACCCGTCCACTTCCATGCTTCTTATAAACCGTATGCGGGGCATATTCCTTCAAACGCTGGACATTCCCAACGGCCGATAAGTGCAGGAACCTCCGAATCAGAAGATCAAACACGTCGTACCTCTCAAACGAGATCTGGAAGCTATAAAAGGGACGTCAGAATCCGGTTCGCATATCGTGCCGGAGAGGACTCAGGGTCGCAAAGAAGATGATCGATCACCTGTGGCTTTCATCTAGAAGGGGTGGCGGACCTCTCATCAGAGATTGTACAGGAAACACTAGGCCGGTATGCTCACTTGGAGCCGGCGTCTATCAGTGCAGATCGGTAAGCAAGGAACCAAATGACCGTTTATGGTGTTAGCTGCACTGATAGAAGCGTAGCTGACAAAGACGATCTTCAGGAGGCCTCCGCTCTCGAGCGATCCCACTGGCTGTGAGTGCCTTCAGACTCTTTGATCTAGTGATTGCCCAGTGAGTTTTTCCGCGGTCTCAATGGAAAGGGACAGCCATGGAGTCCTGATGTTTAATGACAGTGATCACTTTCCGGTATTCCAAACGATCCCTCAAAAGGATAGATGTATATGCAATGTTGAGTATTCGAACTCATCCCCTGAGGTTGCAGGGGGAGTTGTCGTGGTCTCGGAACTCAGATGCGCTATGCCACTAGGTTGAGCGGAGTCTCAACCATGGCAATCGACTGTATAGGTAGTTTATCGGAGTTTAGACTGAACCTCAGTGTTGTACACAATCACTGAGGTCAGTATTCGTCTTGTATAGTTTCTTTCTTTGCTGATGACCTGTGTAGCTATATTTCGCACAGGTAGCATTACTCAATATATCTAGTGTTGTACACAATCACTGAGCTATATTTCGCACATGCAACAGGCACTGGCTCCATATGCACGAAAGTACATACGACTTCTTGAACAGTCCGGATTTCGTTTCGGGGATCCGACACCGATCGAACTAAGGCTGAGTAAGCACTGCTCAATTCTTCGACTGGGCAGATCCCAAGTACCGCAATTCATTCTTCCCATTATACGACGACCTGTTCCTGACCCTTCTACTTATGTTAGAACCCCGACAAATGGACGACAATTGAATTTACGACAAAAGTATGCATACTAAAGAGTGGAAAGATCAGATTACGATATATCAATACACTTCAAATAGCTGCGTGGATGCTACGTATATATTACAAAGACGAGTGTATGAACTGATTCTGAATGTTCAAAATATAGTGTGAATCCGTTTATACCATTTTACGGTCTCCTTTAATTTATCACTTGGCCCTTGCTCAAATTCGACGTCGAAACGTGGGAGAATGCCTCTATCCTCCAAGAGTTGCAAAAATATGCATTCGTTGGTTGTGAGAGATGCGTACAGCGCATGAGGTCGACTTCTCGATATGTCAGATTACAGAAGGACAAACCGATTGAATACTCACGACCAAAAACTCGGCTTCGTCTCGCTGAAATATTGAACGACACCCGCGTCGCCAAGATCGGGATCTGCTGACCAGAACCCCCAAGGTGCCGGCGGCAACCCGTGCTCATCCAGTGGTCTTCTAAAGAAATAAAGTATATGACTTTCTTGGGTATCTATCTCTATTGCCTTTTCCAGAACAGTAATTCGTGAGAATAATTCATCCCCCACTTCGCAAACTAACGAAAGCACGAATGAGAAATTTGCCAAGAATTCTGGAAAAATACAAACCGAGAGAAAGTTCAGCTGGAGATATATTAGCCTTCTTCGATATCGCCAGACAATGCATGAGAACATATCGGTCAAAGTGTATTGGAGATGACGTATAAAGTTGGCTTCGAACAACAAAGTTCGATCCCGGGCTTGACTCTATTGCATACCTGGACTCCGTGAGCAATGAGCATGTGTAGGGCTGAGATAGTCACGAATTGAACATACAGTACCGTTGATACATTCCGACTTGATCCCCCTGAATATATCGGTTCAGACCCTCGATATATAGTATCGGAAGATGGGTGGGGTGAGGCAAGTTCAAGTCCAGACCATGAACAATCGGTATGGGGTTCCAGTGCATTGATCCAGGCTCCGTGTCGGCAGTAAAATAACCGATTGAACAGACGGGAGGGGAGCCCGATTGGACGATATTAACTTCAATCGGTTGAGCGGGTCTGGTGCGAATCCATGCGTCTACGAAAGTGCTCAGGTGATCTAGGCTTGGGGTTCGTTCTAGATTATTAAAGCAAAGAGATAGATAGTCATAGTCGCCCGAGTGATCCTCGAGAGTCCACCTTGAGTAAAAATCCTCGTCTTCGATGACGTAACTTACTCATTATTGGACAACAACGGAAGGATGCATTACCGTCGGAATTGATGAACTAGAGAAGTTAGAGGGGCGCATATTTTCCCATAAAACTGAGATACCTGGTTGTAGCACTTCCATGCTTGGTTCGATGATTCATGGATATCGTGATTCAAGAGGCCCAAAGCTCCGACGGTCACATTATATACTCATCCATGGAAATAGTGAATCCATGTCCTTGTCGTACTGACAAGACCGAAGCGTGTAGAATGGATACGTACCGTGATTTTATGAGTGAAGCGAGTCGTACATGGCGGGAATATCTTTGCAACCCGTTGGCTAATAGCGACAGTATGATCTCCGGTTCATTTCCTCTTTCAGAACACACTTGAATCGAGCATTTCGTTGCTGTTTTTATCCCGGCCCGCTGGAGCTAATTGAAGCTCTGTGTTTTCGGACGATTATTTCGACGGCAGTTCCTGGGTTACGGGTTACGCAAACATAGCAGCACTGGTTGATAAAAGGCCAAGGATAAAAGGCTTTAATTTATTCCTCCTGACCATTGGAATAATTCTGGGTTCTATGAGACCATCGCTGAAATGTCAACAGTTGATCAGCATGAGGATTCGGGATTCGAGCTCGAGTCACACACAGCAGACGCTTTGCAGGCGCTCACATCAAGTTCCGAGTCGTCCGAGTCGGGTAGACACGTTCAAGCCGATGACGTAGAATATCCGAAAACGGTATTTCCGGAGCGGCTTCTCACGGACTTGGTAAGCGTACTGAGGGCGATAGCAACAGGTTGAGTCAGCAAGTGCAGCTCCTTTCGATGCCATGCTATTCCTCAAAGTTCCACTTCGGAATGAAGACGCCATGTTCGGATTACAAATTTCTTCACTAAGCAATGACTTGGATTGTCTATCACTTCAGAGATGGCAGATAAAAGCGGCCCATTCGAGTCGACCAACATCATCCCCTCTCCGCTTTTCCCTTGCAGTCGCCTCCCCTCATTCCACCAGATGTCAATGTCTGCTCCCGCCATCCAAGGCTCAGAGTCCGAGCTCAAATACGGCGTCCCCTTCTCTGAGTCTCCTACCCTCGTAGAGACTTCAGCGCCTTCGAAACCGGCCGAGACCTCGAATTTACTGAGGATCTTCCTACTGCTTCTGTTCTGTTTGGCCCAATTTCTCGATGTGTTTAATATTTCGGCCCTATTTTCATCGCTCCCCGTCATCACCTCGGAACTAGACATGACTTCGGGACAAGCCATATGGGTGATCAGCGCCTACCAATTGACGTTCGCCGCGTTCCTGCTTCTCGTCAGTTGGTCCTTGAATCTCGCCGGTTAAGATTCTTACCTTTCTTATAGAGCGGAAGATTGAGCGACGTGTATAATCCTAGTAAGTATCCTCGATATGCTATATCTGCCGACAAGCTAATCCTTATGCAGAATATTCGTTTGTTGGTGGAACGGCTTTCCTCGGTGTTCTTTCTCTCGGTGCTGGATTTACGCGCCAGAAAATAGGCCTTATCGTCCTTCGAGGCATCAGCGGCTTAGCTGGTGCCATGACGATCCCAGCTTCTTTGAACTTGATAGTCCATCTATTCCCTGAAGAGAAGGAGCAGGCTCGTGCCATTGGAGTGTTCGGAAGCTCAGGGGCAGCGGGCAATAGTAAGTCTCCATTGGTAGCCGTGACTTAAGTCCATGATCTGACTTTTCCCAATCAGTGCTTGGGCTGATCATTGGTGCGCTTCTTGTGCAATACGCATCGTGGCCTTGGGTCTTCTGGTTCGCGACGATCATTATTCTCCCCATCTCCGTTCTCTGCATATTCCTTATTCCCACGAAGATGGCCGAACCTGAACCCGTCATCAAGAACGGTGAAATCGTGAAAGTCGAAAAGGCGAAAGGCTTGGACATTATTGGAGTCGCCATTCTCACAGCGGCTCTAATATTATTGATCTTCGGCGTCACTAGCGGGACGACTTCAGGCTGGGGCACCGCGATCGTCCTCGCACCCCTATTCATTTCAGTCGCCTTATTCGCCTTGTTCTTCTGGTATGAGACTCGCATTCCGGAGGAGAATGCAGCACTGTAAGTCCTTTCCCTATCTTCGGTATGCAATTTCGACTCTAATTCCGCTCTTCTAGACCTCCTAGCGTCTGGTTTTATCCTAACTTCGCCGTCTTATTTGCGGTCGCGCTGTTCCCATATCTCTGGTGGACTGCGGGCTTCTATCTGTTCACGTCTTACTGGCAAGACATCATCGGATGGCAGCCGATCATTTCCGCTATTCACTTGTATGTCTTCATTCCCGAGTCATTTTGAATCCGACGCTGACTACGTGTTAACAGCCTTCCCATCGGAATGGTAGCTCTACCTGCCATGCCCTTCGCGGGCAACATCTCTCGCTACTTTGGTCTCAAGCGCACCATTCTATTCGGATTAGTACTTACGCTGATCTCAACCGGGCTTCAAACCCTGGGCGCCAATAAATCTCACTACTGGCCGATCATCTTCCCCGCGTTCATCATCGGCACTTTCGGCACGACATTAGCATACGCTAATACTAGCATTGCTATGTTCCACAATACTCCCGCGAGGATGGCCGGTACCGTCGGTGCAATATTCAACTCTGCTCTGCAGGTTGGCGCTGCTATCGGCATATCAGCCGTGACTTCTATTGAAAGCAGCGTTGAAGCAAGGTCACCTGGCGGCGCTGCGAGCTTCAAGGGACGAGAGGCGGGATTTTGGTTCGCCTTTGCGATTGTCGGGGTTGAACTTCTTGCTGTCTTGATTTTCTTTAGAGACGAAAAGAAGCACAACGATGAACGTCAGTCGGTGGATGCGTCGACCACCTCTTCTTTGGACATCTCCAAGGCTAGCTCATTGGATTTGGAGAAGAACACCGTTCCTCTTTCTACGACTCCGACGTTATCTGCTTAGACTCAATAGACGAAACATCCATCGATTTCATTGTATTTTTAGATTTTTGATCGTAACTTCCTCCGCATAGCATAACATCTTCATCTAAAAGGTAGACGAGCTTCTGTTCATTGTTCTCTTCCATCATAGAATTTTAAACTATTGTACAAATAGAAGCACTAATCATTGGCGATCATTGATTTTTCTCTGCTTCCATAATGGAATATGTCCAGTAGTCAAAGCTTCTGAAATATGGGATCAAATTTTGACAGCCAGGCATCTGCAAAGGGTCGACAGAGATCTATCTAAAGATTGGCTCCGGGCCATAACTGACTTGTTCTCTGCCTCCTGCAGCGTAATGACTTCACGATCCCGATTCGACTTACGTAATCGTGATCGACTCAACCTCCACGTCAGTCTTTCTTCTCGCACACTTTGCCTCTAGTATCTGGGAACATGCCAATTTTTTCTCGTCTTCCTCCGGAGACTCTGCTGCACATCTTGAGGGATGCGTTCCTGAGAGAAATCGTCAACTTTGGCCAGGTGCGAAAGTCGTTTTCGTTCATTCGATTCATCCATCTTAGGACTTGACCCAGACTTCAAGGCGACTGTACCGCTTGGTCAAGAATGAGCGCATTGTCTGGAGGAATGCCACAGATACCGAATACCTTCCTCTCCCTACCGGTCACACAATCCAGACGGTACCAGTCGAACTTTTGTTCCCGATAGCACTGCGAGCCTGCAGTATCGCCATAGCGTTCCGGCAACCGATAATAATCCCCAAGAGATACGCTCCCATCGCACCTCTAAGTATCGGAGATGATGAAATGCCATATAATGTGGAGATTCCGGGAGGCCGCTGGACGATGTATAGTACTGAAAGCGGTATTCGATTTGATGACTCCTCCAAAACCCCGCTCGAGAACGATACCATTATCTCTGATGGGAGGTTGTTTCGTAATGCCATGGGGACTATGGGAGAAGGAGTGGTTCGTTGTATTCAACCAATCAGCACTGACTGGGATCCCCCATGGTAAGTGACTTCTCAGAGTGTTCGGAATGGCCTCATTGGATTAACAGTAGTATCGCCCCGGGATCTGGTCACGCTATCGACATCTATTTTCCCATCGGGAACATCGGAGACTCGAAGACTGAGCAAACGCCCAAAATCCACTCGCCTCCGATCCCTATTCCTGAGATCAACGTGACTGGTGTATCAGATATGATGGGGCCTTTGATTCTTTCAGTTGGTGCAAAGACCTTTGACTTCCTCCATTTGTGCGACATCGATGCTCGTACTGGATTTGTGTTGAACTTCACGGGTCACAACAAGGTATTCATCATTCTGACATTCCCTCGGACTCAGCTTATCATGTACATAGAGGTGGTTTCAAATAATTAATGCGCAATTTCAACCCGCTCGGCGAAAAGTTGTTCTAGATGTCTTTCTACCTGGCATCATTGACGCCTATGATTTTGCCGTATGGGTATTCGACATCCCTGAAATGCCTCCTTCTGATGCCGCAAACGCGTCGACTGCGTTGGAATTTCACTGGATTCACAAAACCATTCATATCCAACCCGTTTCCCAATATATCCAGCCTCTCGAATGGAACGTAGACAGTTCCGAACCGTCAGAATTTCCCGACACGCATGTTTGCGTTCACGACTTCATAATTCAATGTCCCCAGTTTCCCGGCAGCCTCGCGATGATAGTCGTATGTCTGACAGCTGACGACCGATTGCAGGCGGTATGCTTGGGTTTGTTCGATCGTCCAACTCAATTTGGTCCCTTCAAGGGACGCGTCATTGGAGCTACATGCGTTGCTGACAATCATCTGCGAATTGTTTGTACTGATCCAGCTAAAAAACGACTCTTCCAAAAAACATTCGAGATTCCCGGTGGAGCGGATTTGAAAGGAGAGTCGATGATCACGAGGGTCGATCTTGTACATGGACAGGTTTCTCTGCTCAGACGTAAAGGTCGTGCCTTCTTGGATATCGTGCCTTGTTTTGTTATACAGTATTGAAACTGGTGTTTATCGCCACTTGTACTACTAGTAATGAAATGTAGTCAAACTATCACAATGAATTTGCATGGCTTCTGGCGGGTTGGGTTATTCAGCGGGCGTTCAAGTCTTCGAGAGAATATTCTGCACCTTGTTCTGCATCGTCTCCTTCTATCCCATACTTGCACAATAGCGTGTCTTTCGATAACTATACTTCTTCAGCTCCACCTTTACCCGACAACTAGAGCCTTCATTGGGCTAGACCTATATTGAAGTTTTGTACGGACGTGGATCAGCGGCATTCGACTGCGGAACGCTTTCCTCAATTGGTTTGATCAAGAAAAGAACACCGCTGAATTCTCCATCGAACATCAGAACGCGAGAGAAACTAAACCGCTGAACACTTTGTCTCAGGTTCATGAACGATCGAAAATTTTAGTAGCTTGACGCCGTCAGACCTTTTGTTGTGGTGCTATGTAATTCGAGCAATCACTAGGTCAGACTCCTTCAAACGTCTTAGAAGCTTGCTTGGAAGCTTTCGACACGTTGTGTCACACGTTATCCAGCTATGTACTGAACGCTATAACCTGTAAAAAGTGGGCTGTGGTTGTAGAATAAGCAAGAGAAAAGAAAAACGTCAGATATGCTTGCAGATATACTGTAGAATTTCGACCACTTAGGATGGTCCCTGTCCCCTTGGGCCTCCCTGTCCTCTAATAAAATTTTGGTGTCCCCTGTCCCTGGCCGCTTGTCCCGACAAATTTTTGACTGTCCCCCTGGATTTTGGGGCAGAAAAAGGGCCCAAAATACTGTAAAAATTGAATAAAATATCGAAATTTCCGTCTGCCTGTGTATGAGGCTCTAGCAGTGCGTGTAAGAGTCAAAATCACCCAAATGATGTGTTTACAGAATATATTTTTCATTTACATGTCTCCCATCCTGATGTCCCATCCGCTGTCCCCATGTCCCCG
>KV428170.1:0-60639 GCA_001632355.1 Sistotremastrum suecicum HHB10207 ss-3
ACGTATTTCTGATTTATCCATAGCTGTGTGCTATGATCGGACGACCTTCCGTAGTCTCGGCCACTGAAAATGACATCCGTTGAACCGCCTTGCCGTACTAACGATTACCGGCCAGCCGAAATGACTAGCTGGACACTTTGTCGCGCCCTTAGCTTTGTCATCGTACTGCGCTCGGCTAGCTTTTCCCACACCCACGCATATGACTATAGTACTAAAGTTGTATGGACTCAGGCTGCCAGGGTTGCTGCTCGATATTAGCTCCCTGTGTGGTCGCTCTTTCGAAAGATTGCGTTGTTCATTCAAAAATTAATCAATCACTCTCTCCTCACAAAATGGCGCAAATCGGTATGCACCCCCTGGTTTTAGAGGCGCGTCACTGATTCGATAACGTTCCTAGTGTCGCGCCTTTCTCGTCAACGATTCGAGCTATTTCGAAATAGCTCTAGGTTACACAGCTGCTTCTGTCTCCCTACGATCGTCCCAATCGCTGGATAGCCATACCGTTTCTTCCATCCAAAGCTCGGGTTCGGAGACAAGACTGCATACGAGATTCCTGCGATAGACTCACGAGCTTCTCTCAGAATCTCCACCACAAGGACACTCTCAAGATCCTTTAGAAGACGCCAGCCCTCTTCCACAAAAATTTTCGATGTCGGTGTACCAGCTCGCTGTTCAACGGTCTCAGAAAACTGACCTGATCTTTTGTTAGATTTGATAGGCCAACACGTCATGATATCCTCTTTCCTTCTGTGGACCTTCCTCCTTCTCCTCACTCGTAGCGCCTGAACGCCGTCCTCAACGATACGAACGTCAACAAGGAAGCCCGAACCTTGCTACTGGCACCGGTCTGGGATTTCTGGACCGTACCTCTTGTCAGTACAGAGCATTCTTCATCCTTTACCTCGCTGATTTGAACTCCGCAGTGCTGAAAGTCAAACTCCCGCCCATTGCGATTAATTCGAGTACTCGGCTATAACAGCCTACGGAAAGCGGGTGTATTAGAGGATGAGCAGGCTGGGAATCTTGGGTGGCGGATCTCAAGCTGGAGCTAGAGGTATCGAGAGCAACGTGGATGAGGATAGAGACAGCGTTTGCGATGAAGCCGGACCATACGATGACTTACCTTATGCCCTGCCTCCGATCACCGATCACTCCCAACCGTCGTTGGGAGGCTCTGCTGAGATTAGGTCGACGACGACGACACCCATTCATTACCTTCTGGCCCTACTCAAGCTCCTTCGCGTCTATTCTCGCCTCAGGCTATCCTCCATTTCGTCTTCTATATTGTATCCCTCGGTCAACGCTGGCAACAGCTCTAGCGCACTGCAACTTCCTACCAGCTTCCCCGAGAACGATGTCCACGCCGACGCACTTTGCCATCACTAGGATCATACGATATCCAACGTGATACAACGGCCTCTTCCACGGCTATGCAATATGTTGCCCGGTGGGATTCGCCGCTATCTTTGTTTGCACCGCTTTGAGGACACTTGAAGCGTTCTTATTGTTGTAAACTCTTGAAGGTTTATTCACGCGTGTATGAAATATGAATTAGATACATTTTCATACATTAATCCTGTAGAAACTTAAATCTGGGCAAATGTGGGGCAACTTCTTTGTTCCGATTCTCGTGCTTGGAATCTCTCGGAGAGCGATGCCTTCATTCTGGATCCAGGCAAGATACAGAGCTCTGGACGCCAACTACGTTCAGTTTAATGACATCGATCGGATCCTGGTTTTGCCAGGAGCCGGATCGAATGATACCAGCTCGTGATAGTTTTTCCCCGGTTAATCGATAGACTCGAGTTCTTCGTTTCCGTTAGACGGCGCTTGACTGTCCCTGCTCCAATTGTATGTTTTAATGTCAGATTTGAGGATATGACTGATCTTGAGGGTCACTGAAGCGTTGAGGAACTAAGACTGAAGGCTGTCGGTTTGTCGTCCACAACGTAACATGACGAGATAATACCATAATATTGACAGCGTACAATGGAACGCAGGAAAGGTAATACGGACTGATTACTAGATGAAGCGTCGGCCTAGAAGTCTGTGAGTAAGCTTAAATTTCCCATGCTGGAGGTATTGGACGCACCGAGTGCCGTGTCACCATGTCGAATATCGTGGGTTTCCTGGAAAGCTTTAACGTTCTGAACAAGATTTAGCCGATGTGAATCATTATGCCATCAGATAGGGACGAAGTTGACGAACTAACAGGAGAATTGACGGAAAGCCGCGTTGAGAGCAATAACAGAATCTGTCGAGCGCCGGTGTCAAGGCAACTCAAAAACAGAGGAACAGGAAGACGAACCATGGGTAAGGGCACAGGGTGATGTGCTCGTTATTGCGCATGTGTTCACTGGTCTGGGCGGCCGAGGAGCTTTGAGAGATGACATTCAGGTTTTCGCAACCCTGTAATCAGTACTCATAACGGTGATGAGGATCGTAGAGGAGGAGGAGGAGGAGGAGGAGCTGAATTCAGCGCTCGAGACAGTGAATCGAGCCATCTCGTGGACGTATGTGGTATTCGCTGCCATTGAAAATCAGTGAGCGGTTCAATAAGCACTTCAAATCCAACTCACGATCCAGTCTGTGGTTGCGAGTCACTTCAGTTCGATCCGCACAGAGCGTGACAAGGGAGATGACGATAGGTCGTATGGGCGATGGATGCCGATATGCCGCCGATGTTTCATGGAGAGTTCGGAATTAGTGTGTTTCAGTTCGGGAACTGTCTCCGGTGCTGTGGAGGTAACAGGGTGAGCATTTGGTCACTCCGAGGAAGAAGTCGAGTGAGGGATAGGCAGGATTTTGACGATGAATTCGCGAGAGAGAAGTTTTGCGAGAGAAAATTTGAACTTGCAACAGCGTATGCAATTCTCTGTTCAGCGACATGTCTCTAATCTTGATGCCTCTTTTGCGAGGGCATTCAATGAACAACAAGCCATCCGCAATGCACCAGCCTTCAATCTGCCTACACATCCGTCAATCTGATACCTCTGAATTGATCAAAGGACTTACGGACAGGATAATAGCAAACGAATCATTACTAAAATCGCTGAGATACTCCGTCCTAGGCATCTACTCCCTCCTGCACCACGTAGTTCACTTTTGATCAAGCCATCCTCTGCCCAACGCTCCCACAATATCTTCGTCAGAGCGCGAGGTGATAATCATGTTGTGAAGAGTTGATTGACTTGATCATCCATGAGAATTCGAGCCAAACTGCGAGCAGGAGTTGCGCGTACCCGTAGACAACACCGGCAGCTGCGTCGGTCCGTGATGAAAAATCTACGACGGCGGGGTCAAATCCAGGTGGAAAATCGGATAGAAAATTGGGAACATTCGGTTTTATTTGAACCATTGGCTGGCACATGGTCGTCGTACATTAGGGATTCAGGTATGCGACCGTCGTAGCCAGAAGACCGAGCCCAAGACCGAGCATTGCGAAGGCCAAAGGTTCTCGGAATCGCAATCCGGAGCTTTCCAAGATTTACCTGAGCAGCACCATCTACTTTCCGCGTCTTTCCCTCTACTTTCCTTCCCCTTCGACCCATAGTCGCATTTGAGAGTGTGGACAGTACTTCCTAGAATTTTCTTCGGGATTTTAAACCTCTTTGTCGTGCTGGAGCGATTATTACCTGTGTTTCTTCGACGTCACCCGCAGACTCTGTGATCTATAAGGAGATGACATGCGTCAGAACCTGACGTTCTCATGTTTATGCAATTTTTGATAATCACGTCGGAGGAGTCTTTTGATCTATCAGGAACGCTGTACCAAACATTCTTGAGGGAGATGCATGGAGACAGACGGCTCAATTCAAGGATGTTGGAGATTTATTGAGACAAACTCGCTTGATGCATCGTATTGTCGGTAGATGGTTAACGTATCGCTAAGGAAAAGTCGAACTAAAGATTACTTTTACCGGTGTTCATCATCACTCTCATCCCCTTCGGCATGCTCAAGACCCCAATGAACCCTATCAAACTCACTCTTCCATCTGTCATACCCTCTCAACGGAACTTCTCCGCATAGTCTCTTCGTAATCCGATGAACCTCGTCAACAGTCTAAATGAATATGTTAAACATTAGAACCGAGCCTCACGAGAAGGGTGAGACTTACAGCAAGTAGATGTGCTACGGAAGTCACAGCGCTCGCATACGCCATGAATTCGAGACTCTGAAGGAATGCGAGGCCCTCCACTTCTTTAATTAATTCGTCTTGAATTTCTTCTTCCGTTCTCGAAGTGTTGCGTGCGGGAGCGAAGGATCCGTGATAGAAGACTCGTTCGGATAATGATTGCGGGAGGACTTGATGAAGGGCGCGACCGGTTTGTAGTGACTGCGATATAGCCGACAAGACCGAAACCATGTCTGTTATCTGTTCAGAGGGTCAGAAGATAACATCACGAAAACCTCGTTCTCGGGAAGGACTGACGAAGTGAGGGTTCAGGAACTTCGTCCGGTGTAGTAGCCTCCTTCTCCACTCAACCGGGAGATTTTGTAATGCGCCGCTTAGCTAGATCGACGATCAGACATCATGCGCAATATCGATGAATCATCTCACCTGCGCAATTGCACCGACCATCTCAATCTGCCTCTCCACAAGACTAGCATATTCTTCACTCCTCCAATTCCCTCTATACGCTCCTTCCCATTTAGCCAACTTCACACTTGCCCTCATGCTATACAACTTCGTCCCAACATCCAACAACCGCTCTCTGAATTTCGGCGCCCATAACTTGATGAACTCGTCGGAAGGCATCTTGTTGTCCTCTGCGTACATCCATGTTGATATGACAGACGTATAGAGTTCAAGAATTTCGAGAAGAGATTTGGAAAGTTGGAGTCGGATAAGGCGACGACCAGATACCGAAGGAAAGAGCATCAGGATGAAGGACGCCGCGGAGCCGATCATAACTAGCGTGAATCTCCGCCACGCGACTGGCCATCCAACACCGGGATTTGAGACCAAGGGAAGATGACCGTCGACCCACGAATAACCCATAATTAACACAAACGTGACCTATGCTTTATCTTCAGTGCATGTTTAAAACGTCGAATACGAAACACAAACGGTGAACATGATAGATTCGAGCTGATATGGCGAGAAGATCCGGATGAAGAGAAGCGGGACCAGAAACACCCTACCACACAATTAATATTGATAGGCGAAAGTTACATAACACTCACCCCATCACGGCGGCGATCCCATAAGGTGTCCCGACACCTGTTGGCGCACCGATGTACCAGGCGACAAGGCCAACAACGAGCCCGGCGACGGTAGCACCGATTCGACTCACGTAACTGCGATGACGTCATTCAGTCGAACTGAGACACAATGGGATTCGATAGCTTACGCGTGCAGTTGTTCAGACATAGTGACCGTCAGTGTTGTTTGAGCCATAATGAGCGCCCTTTACGGAAGTCAATGTGGTGTAACTCCAATATAGTGGACAGACCATATTCCACGATTTGAATAGTTGAAGACTGGTCTTCGGTAAATATCGGGCGCAATAGATCAGTCAACGGACACGTACACGCTGTAGAATGGAAGACTTGAGGCAGCCACAGTGCAATAGAGGCAACAACATATTTGAAAATAAACTATTCGGTCGCAAGGCACCGTTCAGCCGAGAATCGTGGACCAAAGAAAATTGTCTTACGATCGCTTCTTTTGTATGACACCAATCCATCAACGAATGATACACAGCTCCGATCTTCTGTATAGCATTCGTAGGGGGACTCGAATCCGGATCGAGCTCTGATAACCGATCAGCAGAGTAATAGAGGCAAAATCAAACGCATTTGACTTACGATAAGTCGAGAAGTCAATGTAACTATCCTCATCTTTGTCTTTCTTATCCTTCTTCTTCTTCTTATCAGGAACAACCGACGTATTGGGAATATCTCCCGTCTCTCCAAGCCCTTTCGCAGTAGCATCATTCCTCGTATTCAACACATGCCCCAAAGCCCTCAACCCCTTCGGAAACCACAGATGATTATGTGTCCTCTTCTTCCGCGTCGCCTCGATCCTCTCCAACAAATCCATGATACTCCCCGCAGTCCACAAAAGATTCGAGGCGAAAGTGACGGATACGAATAGATTTCGTAAAGGAAGCCTCTTCACTCTCGAATGAACAGAGCCAGGAGTGACGGATTCCTTTAAGATATGTCTAAAAGGACCGAGAATCATCCCCGGTCCTTCACCCGAAAATTCCGCAATAGCAGCGCGAAGACTCTCGATCTTCTCCGAAAGAATAGAGGTGGCTTGCATCTCTTCGTCGTCTTCTTTCTTCGCCGAAGGCCCCATTCCGGTGATCGCTAAGGTCGAGTTTCTGGAATTGCTCCATTTCAAGACCGTTTCGGCTTCTTTGATTGCGTCGATACAGGCGGCACGGAGTTTCATTGTGGCATCGCGGACGATCGGATTGACGTCTGTCGTGCGAACGAGATGGGTTTCTTCGGCGTGTCGATCTGCTCGAAGGAGGTGACGGAGGAGGTGCGAATCAGCTGTTGGATCGACTTCCGGGGCGAGTTTCGACGATGAAGGTGTTCTTGAGACGGTCCTCGTAGAAGGAGATGAACCGCTCCAATATGGAGATCCGAGGAGACGAGCATAGGATTGGAGGCCGACTAAGAGCTGAATGAATGAAGGGCGACGTGGAGGAGTATACTACTCACTGATCTTCGTACATAATCGCCAGAAGTCGGGTTCAAGTTCCTGTACAGAAAAGAGTCAGATTATGCGATGAGGACCATTTCGAGTACGGACCTTGACGTCGTCTCCACTCCACTTGCTATATCTGAATTCGAGTGACAATAAAGGAGTCTTTGCAGACACTAGAGAATAAATTAATCTTGAGAGCCTGTGGAACGTCTGTCATGCTTACGAGCTTGATATTTGGCTAGCATCAACTCTTTCTTCGCGACGATGCGATCACCCAATTCAGAACCAGGTGTAAGCTCCCCAGCATTCGGATCGGCCCCCAATACGTCTTCTTGTATTTCGATCAAGTCGCGATAAAATCCGAGCATAGTCACACCATCGTTCAACCATTGATGACTCAAGGTCTCGGGGAAGATGAAGAAGGTCACGACCAAGGCGATGGCGGTGAAGGATGCAACGGATTCAAGGAATGAGTTGAGGATGGTATACTGCGCGAAGGGGAATAGGGGACCGTAGCTCTAGAGACGAAGACGATGAGGCGAAGAAACGAAACGAAATAATGGTGAGGGACATACACAGAAAATGTCGATGAAGATGGTGAGATAGAGTGACATCAGGGCCAGTTTGGGATAATAGGCGCGGACGAAGGCTGCAATGAAAGTCCCGACGGCGAGGAACGCGCCGAACATTATCGTAGATCTGCGGTAGATATAAGCTAACACTTGCTTCTTTTGAGCGGAAGACGTACTTGGTATCCAGAAATTGACCTTTGAAGATGCTGATCTGAAACAGCGCATCGGGATTCGCTAGTCCTGCGACACTGGGCCCAAAATCAATATTCGTCCGAAGAGAGATAAGGGTGCGACCGACGATGACTTGACCGCCTGCAGCTCTTGCGCGGTCTGGACTTGATCACGTACAGCCAACGCAGCTTTCATAGCAGCGGCGCCGAGACCCCAACCCAGGAGACATCCAAAGATCAAAGTGATCATGACCTAGGCACGACGTCTAGGGGTGAGAATGGCGTGGACGTGAAACAGGGCACGGTACGCACGAGGATGAACAACTGGGCGGGGAGAGATGGGGGCATGATAAGGCTGACCATGCAGACGAAGAAAGCTCTGAAGACGACATTAGAACACGAATTTCGAGCAAGATGGTCGACGTACGCATTTCCGTAAATCTTGAGTGTCTTATTCGGCAGAATCAAAACGAACGAAGCCCAGGACGCGATCCAACATCTTAGTAAGAGCTTCCAGGACGCCGGGGATTTGAGGTTCCTCATAACCCAGTCGGGTACCCAGCTCGTCTTGGCTTTCTTCACTGGAACACTCGAACCGTTACCGGCAGGCGAACTTGAAGTGCCCATGGTGGACGCGTTCTTCTCGTCAGCCATGCGAGAAGGTGATGGATGGGATAGGGTGGGAGTAGCGTATATATACCCAGTATTGGCTGTTCAGACCTTCAGGCCCACGAGAGAGATGGAATGACAGCAATGGAGCTCGACCGCACGCACGAAGAAGCAGTTTCAAAATAAGCGCTGGCGGGATTCGGCGACAGACTGGCCGTCCGGGGCCGATTGACTCCAACACGTGCAAATAGGCCCGCGTATGCCGAATTGAGTCAGCATCCCTACGTAATTCACCCTTTCAAGTCGCTTGTTGTCAAGGCTCATCGTTGTGCATCGCGCGATTCGCACTCCAACTCTTACAATAAATGTGATGGTAGACAGGTAGTCTTTCTTTTGTTCGGGTGGTAAATGTACAGGAGGAGATGGAGGGGGTCTATCAGTACATTATAATAAGAAAAGGAGTATAAGATTAGGCGGATAGAGGATAGGGAGTAAAAACGATGCTCGAACAGCGGAAAGCATAGCAAGAGCGATGGAGATCAAGAAGAAAACAACAAAGAAAAAGAGTTCGTCCAGACGTCAGTCTAGTCGTGAGAAGAGCGTGAAAAGCGTTCGGGTCGTCTAGCGATGCCGTGAAAAGGAGGGAATAATTAGGAGGAGGACGGAGAATGTAATCGGAAAGGAGGACGTGAAGAGAACTTGAGTTTGAGGAAGGAATCCATCGTCGACGGCGAGACAATAAGACGGTAGTGATGTTCATCGGTATCCGAGACCGTATCCAACAAGAGCCATATTATCTTCATCCTCCGCACTCCATTTCGGATGTTTAGCAATAGCAGGTGCAACGGCTCCAGAAGGAGCGTACGACCTCGGTCGAGGTCCGTGCGCATAATCCGCCGTCACATCGATAGATTGAGTGAACAGCGGCTCGCTATTTGACGGCACGAAGCCGGAGGCACGAGGTGGCAACACGACGATAGAGTACTATATCATCAAAATCGACATAAGTATCACTATTCTTCACAAAACGAATGAATAAATACGTACCCGGACGGCAGCCCCCTGGAATTCAAAGCTCGGAGTCAAGCTCCGACTGAGCTTGAGTTCGGAGTGGATCACACGACGGTGCCTCGATTGCTGAGAAGAGGACGCGGGCCAACAAACTCCCATGGCCAAACAGCTCGCCGTACTCGTCCTTGAAGTCTTCAACTTCAACTTCGATCCCGAGCTGACCATCCGGACGAGACAGACTTGAAGACGAGACGGCGACGCGAGGAGGTCGAGGACTTGGGAGGATGAGCTTTCGAGGACGAGTTGAATGGGTATAATCGATCCACGAGTATAAACCAGCTTCACAAGATATTAGTAAATTTCTGAGGGCGAAGACGGAAGACTCACCGGTTCAGCAAGAGCGAACGAACAATACATCTCGACAGGTTGCTTACCGAACATCGTTCCAAGAACTGGAACGGTTCGATGAACAAGCCAACCATCGCGATCAGCTTCAGGTCCGGGAGGTGGAGTGCGCTCGCGATAAGCGATCTGTCTCATGACGGACAGAGTAGGGGGTTTCCGACGAGGAAGAACACCAATCTCCTGGCGCAAGCTAAAATACAATGTCAGACTCCAATCGAACGCAGCGTCAACGAGAAACGTACGTATCGTCGGTCCTCAATAGACCAGACTTGATGACTAAGCCGATCTGATAAACCAAGACGAAAGGCGTCGTCGCATCTCTGAAATGCGGAGGAAGACCATAACTAGCACCATCGGCACCAGGCGCTGCAGATCCCTTCACCGTCGTCGGAAGACAGATTCTGAAATCCCACGAATAGCTTCCATTGAATTTCCCCTTATATTCCTTAGTCGACGAAGGCGAAGATCCGTCGTGACTGGCATTCGCTCGAGGATCGCCGAAGGAGGGTTTCCACAGCGTCAGATTCTCATTGAGAAAGTACAGACCAGCTGCGTCATTCTCCATTCGGTCTTGATTGATCGACTCTTGATTGGATACGCGTCCGCGAACCTGTCGTCGGCGACGACGAATAAGGATGATGACGATGAGGAAGAGAAGATGAAGACGCACCCAGACAGAAACCTGATGAATCAAAGCCTCTTTCGGCAAGTCCAGCTCAACCGACCCAATTATAACATCGCCATCACGAAAGACAGGGAATCTAGCCGCCGAATCGGGACGACTATCAACCCTCAAGAACGCCCATTCTCTGTTCTTCTTGTCTGCGAGAACAAAGGTATGTCTCGTAGGAGGCTTCACAGAGCGTCGGTTGCGTCGAGCAGTGTAGGCTGGGAGTTCTTCGTAATCGGAATACGAGTCTTCGTCGTAAGGGGGAGTCGTAGTGGGTGAATAGTCTAGGAAAGCCATGTCGATTGGATATGTAAGCTGGAGGGGAAGTGGCAAAGAAAGTGATGTTGGATCGTAGTCGGAGAGACGAGTGCGGTGGTCGTTGAAGCAAGTGGCAAGAGATGGAGAGAAAGAAGAATTGGGGATCTGTATCGCCACGATCCACTCCCGTGCCTTTATGAAGAGAGATCTCTAAGGACACGGGTCAATAGGACCCTATGAGGTGGTAGTTGCCTAGTAGAAGCCGGGGCTTCTCGCGCCCAAAGTCTTGTTCCCGTTGTAGTGATGGCGCCGTGAGGCACTCTGGACTGGCAAGTCGGCACCGATGCGAGGGAAACCAAAGACCCGTGTTAGGAGCATTGTCTTATTCTTTTTGTGGATTGTGAAGTGAGCCGAAAGAAGGTTTGTCTGTTGCATAACGACTTTCGTCAATTATGGCGTTGCGGTCGTATCCTTTTGTCCCAGGAGAAGGTGGGATTGAAACTCCGCCTCATCCGCGACGACTGCTGCGTGTTGGACTGAACGAGGAAGTAGCACCCTCAACAACGCACTGGGGCTATTTATGGAGCTAAATCACTCTAAATCGGTCACATTAATATTCTGGAATACTTTGAATGTGTCTTCGTCGAGCATCCACCTAAAGCACAACGATCATGACGGACTACGGACGTGTCGGCTCTTATCTCCATTGGTCTACCTTTTCATCTATTTCGGGTACAAGGCAGCCTCAACCTTCCAAACTTGACAGGCCCTTCGACCGCGTTTGTGCATTCTTTACATCTAAGCTGTTCGCTTGCTTCTATTTTTTCCGTCCTTCCATCCGTTGAACAAAGACAACCCATTCTCAGCAGTCCCGAAGATGAGGTTTCGTCTAGGGAATCGCGCCGGCCACAATTGATTTCATCGGAGAACAAGGGACAGTCTGTCAGTTCTCTTCCGCAATTCAGTCTTGAGTCCTGAACCACCATAGGTTTCCAAATCGAGTTCAAGATAGTGGCCGCACTTCGAGTCGAGTGAACCACGTGGCCTGCAGTAACGGGGGCCCACAGACATATGCCGGACGATGATCCCGTGTCCTGGAGATATCTAGTTACTCGCTTGGTCCTTGTACCTTGTCGAGTTTCAGAATATTGTCAAAAATTAGGGTTATTTAGTCTACAAGGCGTACAAGCTATTCGTTTAGAAACTGCCAAAAATAAATCGGTCCCAAGATCACAAAGGAACAATACCATCATCTACAGTGATGCCCAATCTCTCGAGGGCAATGCGTCCCTTCTCCGCCCAGTATTCCATCACCTCCTCGCTCTCAAACCACATCAACGACGTTGCAGGCGAATTCTGTACATGTACAGCCTTGTCGTTCCCCGCATTTGATACCCAATCTTCTCGCGCTTCACTATGCTTCCGTAAGAGCGTATCCAACGTCGACGAGTTCGACTGCCGCTTTTTCGTAGGAGAATCGTCCACAAATATCGGATCGCTCGATGGAGGTTGGCTCGACGGGGGGTGAGGTGAGGAGCTGGGTACATCCGATCCACCAGATACGTCTGCGGAATGAGGAGACGAATTCGAATCTTGACCCGTCAATCTTTCCGTTCGCATCCCGGCCCAGAGTCCGCCAGATCGGATCCAACCCGCAACGTTATCTTCGAACTTCAGCGTCTCGAGTACGGCCACGAGACTCAACAACGTCGGATCCGTGAAGCCCTGATCCATCGATTCGACAGCCTTCTTCTTCTTCTTCCTCTTCCGTTTCTTCTTTCTCGCCTCCGAAGCATCCTCAGGCGCACTCTCTGCGATGTCTGCCGCTTCAATCGCCTCGGTCGGCGCGATTTCGGCGGAGGATTCGACGGGAGGTTTGGCAGCAGCGAGGCTAGCATCGGCGAAACGCTTCGCCTGCATAGCTTCGGTCCACAACTCCGAGTCGTATTCTTTGACACAGACATGATTCCAAGGCTGTATTTTGGCTTTCAGCGGCGAATCGTCAACGAGGAGTGTGGTTAGGGCGGAATGAGCTTGAGGTTTAGTGGACCCAGGTTCTAAATGTAGGGAATGCGGAGGAAGGAGAGACCAAGGTTTCGCTAGATCTTTATAGGTCTGCGTTTTCTGAACTATGGGTGCACATGAGATCGGAATTCCGAATGAGAGCGATGATCGCACCATAAGCCCTTTGAGATAATCCAAGTGTATCTCGAGCCCAGATAGCAACCAGATTTCTCTTCTTCAGCACCCCATCTTTTGATCGGTCGACGGGCGCGACTTCATCTTTCCGCGCTATAGTAGGAGTAACTTCTTCCGCTCCAAAACAGCTGCGAACCATATCCGCCACACTATGCGGCTGCGCCGAACTCCAAACCATACTGTCTAACCACTCTTTCGTCTTCGGATGGAATAGATAATCGCGGAATGAGCTCATATAAGGTCTCGGATGAGACGGACGTACACCCCCTGGATAAACGGTGCCTCGATTACCAGAACGGTAGACGAGCGTCCCGTTCAGATCTAAGATCAGGAGTTTTCGGGAAGGTGGATGAGGATGTGTAGAAGAAGCCTTCTCGGACAAGGCAAGGTAAATGGGCGAAGGTTCGACGGCTTCTGGCAGAGGCGTTGGGGAACGTTCCTTGCGAAAATGAGTGGGTGAAGTAGGTCTTCGTCGAGGAGATGTGGGCGGGTTGAAAGGGACGGGCTGATGATCGGGCTCTACGACATCCCAATCCCTCTGCTCCACATCTCCAACTCTTTTACTCTCTGCAATAGTGTTCGCCATAGTGTCAAATTCATTGACATTATTCGAATAGGCAGCGATCCTTGGTAGACCAGAGCCGGCACCTAATCCTGGGTCGCGTCCAACTGCCCGCCCTTTCGTTTTCCTAGATGGAGGCATGGCGCCTGATATGCCTAAAGGTTTTGGTAGGAGACTGGAAGTGGAAGGGAATGAGGTGCTGTATCTTCGATGTACAGCAGATTGAATAGATCGACTTGAATCACTTGATGATGGGCGCCGTGGCAGAGCAGGCCTTCCAGATCTCGAACACAGGCTGTCAAAAGAAAGGAGTGGGAGATTAAGAGGTTTCAACGTATCATCTACTCGTCGACAGGTGCATCGATGAAGACTTGTTCGATGCAACGCCAGGTTCGTGGTCGGGTCGATTTGCTGGCCAAAGCTGGAGAAAGTAGCTTACGTCAGCATCCGGGCGCTAGTTGGGCACCCGCCCGAGACGCTGTTACTTTTCGCCTCGACTGCATTGCTCGATTGGTAAAACTGAGCCCAGCGATAATTCACCCAAATTCAATTTGCTTCGATTTCACTGCCATATCTATGGTCGATTTCGCATCAAGCGATGCCTGACCGGATCTGGCTCGTCCTCTTCGCCCAGGAACTTGAAGTTCAGGTACATCCAATCACACTGCATCCTGTTCTCGTCGTAAATTTCTCGACATACTTTGGTCACAAAAAAACAGAACTCAGGGCGCTCTTACTCTATCTAACGACTTATACTAAGCTTTGTATCCTCTCGTTGGGCCGAAACGGTGTATACAGCATTGCTCGGCGATGTCACATTTTAATCACTTCAGACCCCCTACAATGGTAGAAGTGTTGACCGAAAATCTCGCATCATGAGCCAGTATTACGATATCAATGTTCCAGTCAGGAGACGTGTTGGTCGCGTGACCAAGACGTGAATCCTGCCTTAGAGTGCGATGATTGGGCCTGCCAAGACGACGCTTGATGACAGGAGGAGAAGATTTGACAGATCACTGCCTTTGATTGTACGGAACCAATCTCAAAACCGGTGAACGACTCATTCAAGGTACGAACGCTATGCTGGCATGCTCTGGAACGACCGTATAAGACAGGTCTCTTTCTTCATTTCGATGAACTTCACAGAAAGATTCGATGTGTTCGGTAAGTTGGATTTCAGCACGGAAAATCAATATTCACACATTATCACTATATTTTATAGAACAGAGAATATTACGAAGCCGAAGTTCCGGAGCTCGTAAGAGCATTCACTGCACCCTACAATAATGGATTTAACATAAATTTTGAGTAGAATCAATCCATCCCTGAAGATGGCCGTACCAACTTTCTTGAGATCTTCCGCTCCAGCGACATCTCAGGAAAATATCTCATCGACACATCACTTCCCCATACACCCGTTATCAACCGGATACGCACCTCTGCCATCGGTCTGAATCCTAAACCAAACTTCGCGGCATACAGCAAAAAGGGATCACTAGATATCGAAATCGAGCTAGTGAACGGTCCATCAGATCCTCGCGCCATTTTATTTCTCACGGCGAAGACGAGCAGTAAGATTCGAATAGTAAGTAATTCCTCAACTCTCACAAGCTGCCCCCGAAACGCAAGAATCACTGCAGAATAACCCCCATGGTGCCCATTTCGCCTTGATAGCAGGTTGTGGCGGCGATCAATACCTCTTCCTCCCTCGATCATTCATCGGACCAACAGACCACTTCACACATTCCACCAGCCAAGTCAACTTCTCTCCCGACATCAAGCAAAATCTTTCTATTGTAACCTCGGCTTCAGGACCTCCACCTGAGACAGTCGAATATTTCCATGGTCGATTGGATAATAGTGAGTTCTCTACGTTGAGTGAGTGGGCGGGATCCTCCGTGGGGCTTAGAATGGAAGAAGAGGCGATGATTCACTTGGCGTATTGCGACGAGATCTTGTCAGAGGATATTTCTAAGCCTACGGATTCAAACGCTGATTGACCCGGGCCCGTGATATCACAGTCGATATGTGTCAATGTATACAGAACTGTCGCGCGTAGGGCGAGCACCGAAAAAATACAGTATCCGATACTACTCCAATACATCGATGGATACCAATTTTAGGTTATGATTGCCGGACTAAAAGCTACATTTCTTTCAAGGGCCGACGCCCTAGACACGAGCATGCTCTAGAAGCCAGAGAACACCCGCCGAAGTATCTTTTCTATACTTCTTTGCAGCCGCCCTGTGAGGCCCGATCAAATTAAACGCGTGCGGCGTTCCTGGATATCTGATGAAAGAGCATCAGCTCTGAAAATGGAGCATTCGTCGGTGAAACAAACATTTCGGTTTTCACGAGGACCCCATTCATGGCAAGAACTTCACCATAAACGATCGCTTCGTCTCTCAAGGGATCATGCCCAGCGATCTGGATGAGCGTAGGCGGGAGATTGGCATGGGAGGCTGCACGGAGGACAGAAAACCGTGGGTCGGCGTAATCAGGAATTTTCATGGTTGCTTTGGTTAAGTGTCGGATGAAAGGGATTATCGGTTTTAGAAATTTAATCTCACCGTGAATATTCTTCATTTCTGACCTCGAGAGAAACGGCCCATGACTCAATTCAAACATCGATTGAAGATCATCTTTGAGCCTAGAAGCCGAACTCCGCATGGTGAAATCTGCCAGCGGGTAAATATAGCTTACTCAGGTGGATACACCGTTTCTTCGCATAGAAATGGCATCTCGAGAAGCTGACCAGAGATTTTGACAGGGAAAGTAGAATCATCGCGCGCCAACAAGGCCAGAACTGCGGCAATATTACCACCTGTCACGAGGAATCAATAAACCGATGTCACTCAAGCATAGTCACTTTCGACGTACCCGCTGATAATCCTCCCACTAGAACTCCTTTCCCAACATCCAACGAAAATTTAGACGGATTCTGAAGTACCTATAAAGGATGGGTTGGAATTATACGGACTTAAGCACTTCGAAATGAAAGGAATTTACCCATTTCAGCGCCGCGAATGAATCGTCCACCTGCGTAGGAAAAGGATACTCCGGAGCCAGTCGATAGTCAATGCTGACAATCACAATTCTCGCATTCACACACAAGTTGCGATTATCATGGTCGTCAACTTCAAGATTGCCCATGACGAACCCTCCTCCTGTTCAGTGTATCAGTGTGGATGAAGACGGTAGCAATGGATCATCCATTGATATTGACTGACCGTGTGTCCAGAATAAAAGAGGGAAACGCTCATCAGGATCAGTCGACTCTGGAATATAAGATCGAGCGTCGATTTCTCCATCTTTTACGGGGATGCGAATATCGGTAGCCGTATAGCCAGACTCTATAGCGCATGTCAACCTCCCTCCCATATTACAAGTACGTGCTCAAGACCATTCATTCACTGACCTGGAATCGGAACACGCGTCTTCAAATTCTCAATGTCCCCCTTCTCCTGCTTTCTCATCCCCACAATCCGAGCGACAACGACCCCAGTTGGGGGCGGCGATGGACGGCTCAGAACATCAGCGCAAATGGTATCCCATTCAGGATCTCCGAACGTGAAGGCAGAAAAGCGTGTCATGGTGAAGAACGAAAGTGTGGTCCAATTCCAGAAATGCTTGCGCGTTCAATCCTTGTTCTGTTCATGTGAACGCTTGCGTATACGACTGACTACTTGGTTGCGTATGCGTGAGCAACAGAATGAGGTGATCGCATCGGCAATGCGGCCGAACAGACGCCCGGTGCGCGCTTAACTGTCGTCAAGGTACTTTGACCACCAAATTTCAATCCCACAGCCTCTTTACAATTTATTCAATATGTATACAGTCCGTCGGACTCGATGTTATATCCCAGCCCCTTCCAAAAGCCAAATCAATCCACTCAAAGTATCTTTCCTACATTTCCTCGAGACTTCAGTGTTAGGATTAATCAACGTAAAAGCATGAGGAGTTCCAGGGTATCTTCGACGAACGTCAGTCTGCCGCGCGATACAAAAGGTCAAAGAATCTTACACTCTAGTCTGGACCGCAATTCCATTCTTCGCCAGAACCTCTCCATAAACGATCGCTTCGTCCCTCAGCGGGTCACGACCCCCGACTTGGATGAAAGCAGGAGGGAGAGATTCATGGGATGGAGCACAGAGAGGAGACAGTCGAAAGTCGGTATGATCGGTGACTTGCATGAGCTCTATAATCGTGTTCAATAAGGTGAGAGATCCGTTGAGGGATGAAAACGTACCTGGAAGCTCGTTCATCTCTGTCCTCGTAATGTACGGCCCTTCGGCAAGTTCAATCAACGACTGAAGATCTTCTTTCAGCCTGCACATAATCAGAGTACGGTCGACTTTGAGAAGGAGGCGAGACTACTCGGGTGGATAAGCCTTCTCAGAGCATAAGACTGGGAACTCGAGAATTTGACCCGTAATCTTCCATGTGAATTCAGGATCATCGCGAGCCAGAAGAGTCAAAACGGCCGCAATATCGCCTCCTGTTATACGGTCATTTCGCAGATTATCGTCAGAAATTTGATTTTCCGTACCAGCGGATAATCCTCCCACTATAATCCCCTTCTTGCCATCCACTGAGAATTGTTCGGAATGCTTGAGTACCTAAATATCCAGGGTTAAGGTACTACGTGATACATGTTGCGCCCAACTTACCCATTTGAGCGCTGCGAACGAATCCTCAGCTTGGGTAGGAAATGGATGTTCGGGGGAGAGTCGATAATCAATAGTAACGATGGAAATCTTGGCACTGGTGCACAGAACTCGGTTATCGGGATCGTCTGTCTCGAGACTGCCCATGATAAATCCTCCACCTAAACGTAACGCTTTCGTTCAGTCATTGTTCAGTCCATCGAAGGAGGTGCTGACCGTGAGTCCATAGAAGTAGCGGAAAGCGCTCGTCTTCGTGGGTTTTCTCCGGGACGTAGGAACGAGCATCGATCTCACCTCCCTCAACCGGGATACGAAAATCAGTCGCAGTATACCCAGTAGCTAGACACAGTTTCAACAACGTCAACTCATACCGATAGCAGTTGAACATACTGGGCGCTGGCATCTCCTTATTCATCGCCAAAGTCTCAGCCTTATCCTGCTCCCTCATCGCAACAATCTGTTCCCGCCAATTAATCTCAGGCATCGGCTCCTTCAACGCTTTCTCGCAAAGAACGTCCCATTCCGGGTCCCCAGTCGTGTAATGAGAGAAACGAGACATTGAACGCAGTCAAGAAAGGAGCTAATCGACACGCTAGACCGTCCATGTGCGACATCGTTGGGCTCGGACGAGCGCGGTGAGAGTTTTTGGTCTGCCGAACACGGCATACTCATGCTACAGCGTCCGGAGATTCCGGAGATCATCTCCGTGAACTAAATTTACACTCTCGACACCAGCGACCTCGCGCGTCCATCAGCATAATTAGAACAATGATCAAAGTCTTTTCATTCCAAACTTGAACTAGTGTGAAGAAACGATCGCGCGATATCTCCCTGCTGCGGACCCGACCAGGCGTTGTAGATGACGCGTTAGTACAGCAACTAATCGAGTTATGAGACGAGCACATTCAAACGGTTTTCCTCGACTTCAGTCTTGAAACATATACTTAAGAATGACCTGATATAGGTTTTGGTGTATACCTTAGGCAAAGCGCGTGAGTTTCAATATATATCGAGTCGGGAGCGGAATAAACTCACGGTTCTTCGAGATACTTGATTTCGTCAGCACTCAGACTCTTGCCAGATATGATCGCTTCTTCGAGTCTGTCGCGCTGAATCCGAAATCAGAAACCACTTCCAACGAGGAATTTATTCAGACATACCGAATTGAAACCAACAATCGGGCTCGACACCTTCGTCGCGATCCAAGCCAACGCGACCTGGGCCATCTTCCACCCCTTCTTCTTAGCCAATTCCTCCACTCTCTGGATGATTTGCAGATCGGCATCGCTGAGCTTCCTTTCAAACGGTGTCCCCGTGGAAGATTCGACTCTTGTCGTAGTGTTCTGATCGGCAGGACGAGCGAGATAACCTCCGGCCAGAGGGGACCAAGGAATAAGGCCGATTCCTGCATGGTTGCAGTATGCGTTCATCTCCCTCTCCTAAATATCATGGTTTCAGTTACGGAAGAAACGTCACAAAATGGGAAATCAGACCTCTTCTCGATACAAAAGCGAATACTGGTTTTGCATCGAAACAAACTTCGTCCACCCCTTCTTTTCAGCAATCTCATTCAAAAGCACAAACTCCCAGGTCCACATCGAACTCGCCCCAATATACCTCACCTTCCCACTCTTAACCAAATCGTGAAGAGCTTCCATAATCTCCTCCATCGGCGTCTCCTTATCCAGGCGATGGATTTGAAGTAAATCGATATATGGCGTTTCCAACCTCTTCAGTGAAGCGTCGACGGCATTGAATATGGCCTGGCGGGATAGTCCGGACTGATTGACATAGTCTCTGGTATTCTTGAGGCTGGGGTCACCGAATATTCCGTTCGGTTCGTCGCGCACAAGCCCATAACATTTGGTGAGTATGACCAATTTCTCACGCGGGATATTGTACTATAGCAAACGGTCAAAGAAAGATCCGAATGAGGAGAATAACAAGATTAACCTTTTTGATTGCCGCGGCGATCACCTTCTCAGACCAACCATCTTGACACACGCATCAGAGATGATAACAGGGGTGATATCCACGCGCCGGTCACCTGAATATATATTCGCCGTATCCCAAGTATTGATCCCGCGGTCCCAGGCATATTTCAACAAGGGCAACGCCTATATCAGAATCGGAGTGAGCACGAGGAACATCGCAGCAACATTCTCGTCGGACGTACTTGATCTTCATTCAAGACCCATTTCTAATATGAGGCGCGTCAGAAGGCTTCATGCGTTATGAATGATAGAAAGAGACTGACCGCCCACTTGTCACTACCAAAGCTTCCCGCACCAACGATAGGTACGCTCACTCTCAAACCAGATTTCCCAAGTCGTTTATACTCGACCTTGGGTAATTCAGATGAAGGGACGGATGTTGTCATAATCGCCAAGTATAATCAAGGAAAAGAGATAGGATTGAGCGCTGAGGGGTTGAGTCACTGATAGCAGTCCAATATCGCCGTTGTGGAGAACTGGCTACCATCTGCATGCTATTCGAGCTGAAGTATCGTCCGTGTGAGTGGATTGCGAGTCGCGTTACTAAGCAGCTTGGTCATCGTCATTCTCAGGCGGCCGAGTCACGCCGAGTAACTTCAGAACTTGTCACGTCTGCTATAGCGGCCCGAAAAGGCCGCGCCTATTTTTACATCATCGCGAGGTCTAGAACTTCGAAGTCGCAAAGTGCGAAGGTATTCGTAAGAATTAATTCTGTCTTGTTTGTGTCAGGATGAGGTCAACAGTGAACAGAATTTTCACTACATATATTGGTACTCTGGTACAGTAATTACTGTTAGCCTTGAAGTTGATGGGGAGATCATGCGTCTAACCAGACTTTGATGTGTGTTGAGCAAGGTAGGGCAGTTGAGCGACGCAACAGAGAAAGACAGAGATCCATAACAGTAGGTTTGTCTCTCAGAAATCGTTTTCGAGGCACCAGTGGAAGATCGACCGCTGGTATTTCCTCGAGGAATAAGGCCGCTCTATGACAAATTGGCAACCGGTAGGTTTAATTATTTGACGAACAAGGGCAAAGTGGTTGGCACAGCATGTTTCGTATATACACAATAAAAATGTTGTGAATCACTTGTGATATCACACGGGTATGGTGTACTGTCTCCAACGGACCGAATGTCGTTGAACGCAGGCCGCTCGAGCATTGCTGAGTTAGATCGCACAGACTTGATGTGATGGAGTTGTATTCCATTTGCTCTGATAGAGAATATCAAGCACTGGAGACAACACCGTATAACGCTGTGAACCCGGCATCGACATTTCTGGAGGTTTTTCAAATCAGAATGGGATGCCCAGGCCACGTTGAAGGTCGCAAGCAAAGTCAATCACAGATGCGGCGGTACACCGGGTACAGAAACACGAAAGCTGTTTTATCGACGACTGGTGACATTATGGAGAAAGAAATACAGTCTCTCAGATCTCAATCTGCCCTATCGCAACATATTGCGCGAATGCACTAGGAAAATGACAGCCAATGGAATTTACCGCAGAAAGAGCGGACGGACTACATGCATGGCCTAGAGGAAGAAAGAATATATTGCATCATCAACGGTGGCGTCAAGATAACGAACAACTTCGGATGACTGCGATACAAAGTTCAGAAACGGGATCAGAAGCCACAGTCAAACGCTAAAATCCGGGGTTCGTTACCAATCATCGCGCCGTTATGTAGGACATGGATTAGGCACATCGGTCCGATTGTAACATGGAAGAGGACGGGCAGGATTTCACTCGTAGATATGAGCTGAAATTATCATCGGGAATATGAGAGTATAGCACACCTTGGGAAGGGGTTACCAATCTCGGAAGCAAGGACCCTTGGGGATAACTTCTTGGACGACGACCATGATCAGGGGCTACCAGACCAGATCAACAACTTATCGGCTATCTGATAACGATATATCCAGGGTCCTTTCCGATGAATCCTTCACAAAAGGAATTTAGGAAAGAAAGACGTAGCGCCCAGGGAACAGGTATTGAGCGACGCAGTCGACGTAAATCAGTTGCGGTCAAAGGAGCGTTGTAGAAGAAAAAAAGGAGCGTGGTAGTCTTAGGCGTAACTTGAAGCCAGCGAACTGAGCCTTTTGCAAAACGATCGGATAAAAATTTGCGGTTGAAACGCGTCATTTTGCGACTTCGAGGAAGAAGGCATCCCATAAACACTGTTACCAATCAGATGGCGGCAAAATCTAAAATAAGGTAGAAGAAGATATGTTGGGCGTGCCAAACAGTCCGACATGCCACATAAACCGAACCGAGGGTGGCTCCCAACACGAGGACGATCCCATGCCACATGTCGAAGAGTTCCCAAAGAATCCGCAGAGCTAAACCAATCTTCTTTCTCCAGGAACGAGCAAGATAGAAGGGTTGAAGAACTCGTCATTTGGACGCCCAATCCAATGTGATGGCGTTTGAGAAAGCTAGAAGCGTAAGAATATGGATGCTTGTCAGCAAGTCTTGAGTTTCGGGGTGAGGAGAGATAAAGAATGGTTCGGTGGCCGTGGCTACACCACCCAGTGATTGTTACACTCCACATATGCCAATGCAAGAGAGAAAAGAGACGAATGCTTTCGGTGGTCCGACGCAAGTTGCGTGCATGAATATAAGCGAGGCTTCAGGGTCGTCGTGAAGCTCGGTGGAGTCCAGGATGTCGAAGAGTTGGCATCGGACAAGCCTAACCTGAGCTCTCGGATAAGAAATATGACCGAGGATTCCTGTTCCGTGAGAGGTATGAAAAATCACCAGCCAAGGCATCCTGAGGAGTTCTGCGCGTCATTGCCCAACTACGGCGGCTTCTCGATCATCGAAATCTCCATGGGCGGCGGTAAACCTGATAGAAGTCTTATAAACCATAAAGTATCACGGATGTCAAGGCCCTAGATCTGCAGAAGGGGATAGCTAGATAGCGCTACGGGGCCCCAAGCTAAGCGGAAGCAGGTTTCGGTGATCGGAGTTCAAAATAATCTTTTCTCGTCGACCTATCCGGAGCTCCTGTTGAGACGCTCGGAATTAGATACTGAACAGATCACTTATCTGCGTTGGCATTCAAGGCATACTTAAACTCACTGTCGACTATGGAGCGAATTACGCCTCTCGGTGCCTCTCTCACATCCCCCCTTCCTCCCTCTTTTCGTATTTTCTTCTAGCACAGGATGTCTGCTGCTACTCAGAAACCGTACAAGGAGAGTGAACTCCCGGAATACACTCCCATGCCATGGTTTGTGGATGTTCTGTTTCAATGATACGTTCATTCCCTGACGAGATATGTCGTAGGTCTCTGAGCGAGATCCGTGCAGCTATTCCTGCTCGCTTCTTCGTGCGCGATACTAAACGTGGCCTTGGATTCCTGGCTCGCGATTTGGTCATTGCCGCCGCTCTTTGGTATGCCGCCACGTTCATCGACCCCTACTTCCAAAGTAGTGCGGTCCGTGACGCTGTCACTTTCCCCGGTGCCGAACTCGCTCGTTGGGCTGCTTGGGGTACATAGTAAGTATTGACAATTATCATTTCGTTCGAAACATTCCTGATGTTTATCTCAATAGCTGGTGGTTCCAGGGTCTGAACTTCACCGGTGTGTGGGTCATTGGCCACGAGGCTGGTCACGGTGCCTTCTCCGACAGTCGTCTCGTCTGCGACATCGTCGGCTTCATCACCCACACCGCAATGTGGACTCCCTTCTTCTCATGGAGAATCTCCCACCATCGTCATCATTCCAACCATGCCTCCATGGAGAAGGATGAAGTCTACGTTCCCAAGACTCGCAGCGACCTTAACCTTCCTCAGGAGGAGGAAGGCAAATCCATCGACTACGAACATTATCTCGGCGATACTCCTTTGTACACCTTGTACATGCTCGTCCGCCAACAAGTCCTTGCCTTCCCCGCCTACCTCCTCTTCAACGTTTCCGGTCAAAAGAACTACCCCAAGTGGACCAACCATTTCGATCGTAAGTCGATACTCTGATTTACCTAGGCCCTTCTCATATCTTATGCGATATAGCCAACTCCGTCATCTTCAACCCCAGTCAACGCAACGCAGTTCTCGCGTCTAACGCCGGCATCTTCGCCATGATCTGGGGTGTCACCTACGCCAGCTCCGTCTACGGCACGAGCGAAGTCATCAAGTACTACGGTCTCCCCTGGCTCTGCGTCAGTCACTGGTTCATCATGATCACCTACCTCCACCACACCGACCCTATGCTCCCCCACTACCGCAAGAAGGAATGGTCTTTCCAACGTGGTGCTGCCGCCACCGTTGACCGTAACTTCTTGGGATGGCAAGGTCGCTTCTTCCTCCACGACGTCGCTCATTACCACGTCATCCATCACTTCTTCCCCCAAATGCCTTTCTACCACGGACCCGAAGCCACCCAGTACCTGAAGGAGTTTATCGGCGAGCACTACGCTTACTCCGACGCCCCCGTCTTCAAGACCTTGTGGAACACCTACAACTTCTGCCAATTCGTCGAGGACGAAGGTGACGTCTTGTTCTACAGGAACAAGGAAGGAAAAGCTCTCCGTCGTCCCGCCGAGCAATACCGCCTTAAAGCACAGTAAAATAGCATGTATCAAAGATCGTTCATTCCCGCGCCTCCAGACGAGGACAAAAATAAATGTGTAAAATCTACAAATCTATTCTCGGAAGCACCTCCGAATAAGCGCTTGATGAGGTGTTCAGATTTATGTCATGCCGGAGGCTTCTAGCCGTCAGGCACTGCATCGGACTCACTCCGGCGAATCTTCAAGCGAGCTAAAAATAACTTTTCCGTCTCTACAGGACTTGGAACCTTCCTAATCGGGTAACTTCCAAGATCTCGAAAGCGTAGCAAAACTTGTCAGTGCAAGACCTCCAGTTTCACTCGATGAACATCGCGAAAAATTGGACCAATGCGAATCTCTAAGCTCCTTCATTCTGAGCCCTCGAAAACCCCGTAAAATTTGCGAAAGTCTCAGAAAACGAGAAAAAGCGTGACAGTAACACCCGTGACACCCTCTCTTACGGCGCTCACCAAAAAACGTCAGAAGACGACCTCGAGCTTATGAAGGACCCAATCCACGGCCCAAGGTTCATTATTCATCATCAACTCACTCGATTTCATTCGTAGTTGGCTCACTAGAGTCCCTGACCGGCTCCGCATCGTCATGCATCATGCCTCGATGCAGTCGATTCTCCATGTCTTAGAGTCCTGGTCGGAAGATAGTCGAGCTCGATCAAATTGGATGCGGTACCGCGGTCATGAGAGCAAGTGACTCAGAGGAGGAGCTCGCAGTATAAATAGGGCCTGATATCAGCGGTATCAGCCAGCTTCCCGCTACATCCTATCTCACCCCACCTCTTCTCGACTTCACCACCTCACAACCACCTCGTTGTCACTGATGTCTTCCGCAAACCTCCCTCAAGTCGAATATCGCAGACTCGGAAAGTCAGGCTTACGAGTCAGCGTTCCCATCGTCGGTGCTATGAGCTTTGGTAGCTCTAAGTGGGGAGTGAGTCCTCTCAGTCCTTCCTAGTCGTCGATAGAAAGCTAATCATTTCTTGACAGGATTGGGTGCTCGACGAAGAAGAGGTACGAATATCTCATCGCCGCCTTGGATCGAGACTGATCACCTTCCCGTAGGCTTTGCCTATCCTCAAATATGCGTATGATCGAGGCGTCAATACTTGGGATACCGCCAACGCTTATTCCAGTACGTCGTTCTTCCACTCCATCATTCCCTCCAGTACTGATTCTCGACCAGATGGATGGTCCGAGAAAGTGATCGCGGCAGCTATCAAGAAGGTCCGTCCCCCAATCCACTCGTCCCCGTCCCTCTAATCTAATCATTCATCCCAGTATCAAATCCCCCGCGAAAAAGTCATCATCCTCACAAAAGTCTTCGGCCTCGTCGCCGACTCTCCCGAAGTCCAAACAGTCACAATGCCCGAACTCCGTACAACCCCCAACTACATAAACCAATCCGGACTCTCCCGTCAAGCAATATTCAACGCCGTCAACGCCTCCCTCGCGCGCCTCGAAACATCTTACATCGATCTCCTCCAAATCCATCGATTCGATAAAGATACGCCTATGGAAGAAACTATGGAAGCTCTTCATGATCTCGTCAAAGCTGGAAAGGTTCGATACATCGGTGCCAGTTCTATGTGGACGTGGCAATTCGTCCTCCTCAACGAGATCGCGGAGAAACGCGGATGGACTAAGTTCGTTTCGATGCAGAATCATTATTCGCTTCTGTACCGAGAGGAGGTGAGCCGCCTTTGAGCTTATTCTGCCTTCATGGCTCATATTCTTCTTCCCTTAGGAGCGCGAGATGAACGCTTATTGTAATCATGCCGGCATCGGTCTGATTCCTTGGGGTCCCCTCTTCTCCGGTCAACTCGCTCGTCCAGTCGGCGCAGGCGAAACGAAGCGTACGGAATTCCTCAAGGGCACCATCTTCGAACGCAAACAAGGCGAAGTCGACAAGGAGATCATCTCACGTGTCGAGAAGGTCGCCAAAGAGAAGGGATGGAAGATGAGTCAAGTCGCTTTATCCTGGATCGGCACCAAAGTCTCTAGTCCTATCGTCGGGATCAGCTCTGTACGTCATTTACATTTTCGTTCAACTATCGTACGCTGACAATCTCTTGTAGCCTCAGAGACTTGAGGAAGCCATCGTCGTCGGCAAGCATTTGACCCCGGAGGAGATTAAATATCTCGAAGAACCGTGAGTATTCCATTTCTTCCAGGTCCTTCTCTTTCTAAATTATACGACAGATACCAGCCAAGGAAGCCTATAGGCCATGCCTAATTTAGGCGCAGATTCGCACCGTAAAAGAAGCAAGTCCAATGACCGGTCGTTCTAAAATAGAAACCGAGTAATAAAATCACAAATAATGTACGACAATTATAGTGTTTCTATATGCCAGTTATCAAGCGTTTTCCGTGTAAGGCGACCTATGACTCGCAAGGAACGCGCACGAAGGCTTTCCGTAAAATGGCGTCACTCCGCATTAGGCGCCGAGAACCACTCCGGCCGACACAAGCCGAGGACGATCAAGCAGGTCATGGGGCTGATCAAGACTCCAGGATATAAAATCACGCCAACCTTGCACACGCTGCTTCACCACCCACCAATTTTTGCCTCGTATCTCTAGCTGCCATCATGTCAACGTCCAAGAACCTCCCTCAAGTCGAGTACAAAAGGCTGGGCAAGTCTGGCTTGAGAGTCAGCGTTCCTATCATCGGAGCGATGAGCTTTGGCAATTCGAAATGGGGTGTAAGCAAGATGCATCTTATCATTGGACGATAAAGGACTGAAGAGACTTTGATCAGGACTGGGTCATCAATGAGGACCAGGTTGGATGCGTTTGATCGTTCTGCTGATCTGATGCTGAGGCGTGGACTATAGGCTTTGCCTTTGCTCAAATATGCATGGGATCGTGGTGTGAATACCTGGGACACGGCAAACGTGTATTCTAGTGCGTCTGTTACCCTCATATATTCTTCATTGATCTTATCGATCTATCAGATGGATGGTCTGAGAAGGTTATCGCAAAGGCTATCAAAGAGGTCAGATCTCGTTGTTGTCACGATTACGATGAGCTGATCGTTTCGTCGCATAGTTCAACATCCCCCGCGAAAAACTCATCATCCTCACGAAATGCTTCGGACTCGTCGCCGACGATCCAGGTCTCCGCACCGTCACCCAACCCGGTCTCAAAAACACCCGCGACTACGTTAACCAGTCCGGTCTCTCCCGTCAAGCAATCTTCAATGCAGTCAATGCCTCTCTTGCGCGTCTTGAGACTCCCTACATCGATCTTCTCCAGATTCATCGTTTCGACAACGACACTCCTCCCGAGGAGACTATGGAAGCCCTTCACGATCTCGTGAAGAGCGGGAAGGTTCGCTATATCGGAGCTAGTTCCATGTGGACTTGGCAATTCATCTTGTTGAACGAGGTCGCTGAGAAGCACGGTTGGACCAAGTTCATCTCGATGCAGAACCACTATTCGTTGTTGTACCGCGAGGAGGTCCGTGTCTTCCTTCCAATATCTTCATTATCGTATCTGAAATATCTCTCGTCAGGAACGCGAAATGAATGCGTACTGCAATCACGCAGGCATCGGTCTCATTCCTTGGGCTCCCCTCGCCGACGGCCAGCTCGCTCGACCTCTTGGTGCCGCCGACACCAAGCGCTCCTCACTCGCTAAGGGAACCATCTTCGAACGCAAACAGACTGATGCCGATAAAGAAATCATCAGCCGCGTTGAGAAATTCGCAAAGGAGAAGGGTTGGACGATGAGTCAAGTCGCCCTGGCTTGGATCGGGACCAAAGTGTCCAGTCCCATCGTCGGAATCAGTTCTGTAAGTTTCGTGCCATTTACCATCGCGTTCTCTTCCTGAAGTTCCGTCCGCCTCTAGCCCCAAAGACTCGAAGATGCAATCGTCGTTGGAAAGGAACTGACTCCGGAAGAAATCAAACACCTCGAAGAGCCGTAAACTATTTCTGGCTCAGATAGATTCTTAACTAACACGTATCTTAGATATCAACCCAAGGCCATCCGAGGACATTCTTAGTTCACCCCAGGATCATAAATGTATGATAACGGGAGCACCATTACAGGCGATCTGATCCGTCAAAAGTAGATAAATCAAATGTAGGACAAGTAAAATGCGGAAGTTTCGATGATAAAAATCCGTCAATTCGTTATTATTATGATACCTGTTTCAAGACCTGCCCAATATCCATCGAATCCCGAAACGCGTGTCATTTCGAAACTTCTTTGCGGCTTGAGTACTTGCATCCACATAATGGAATATATGTGGGCATCCAGTATAACTTGAGTAGCCTTGCTATTAACGAAGAGCGTTTGTCGAAATAAAATATCACATACATCTCCATTCTAACCTCAACTCCATTTTCTTGAAGAATTTGAGCATACGCGATATCTTCATCGCGTAAAGGATCCCGTCCACATATCTGAAAATATGTCTTCGGTAATCCCTTATGCGAGGCCGCGAGAAGAGGGGAGAATAGCGGGCTTTTTGTATCGATTTTCACAGTTTCTATAAGAATATTCAACATTCATACCTCTGATGCAACGACGAGTACATACTGCACGTTTTGTTGAGAGCCAATCGAGTAAGAAACGGACTGTCTGCAAGGTCGTCTATTGAATGAAGATCGGCTTTGAACCTATGAAATGATGAAATCAGAGTCATGCCTTTCGCTGAGCACCAAAATGTCAGACCGATCGGGATATTCGTCTTTGTGACATATCAAAGGCATCTGAAGAAATTGACCCGTAATCGGTGTCGTAAACAGTGGATCATCTCTGGCAATGACTGGTAATACTGCAGCTAAATTTCCACCTAATTTGTGAGTCAGCAAAGGGAAATGACAGTACTAGTATGCATCAAAATAGACCTGCAGAAAGTCCGGCGATGATCAATCCCTTGGCCGGATCCGCGCTAAGCGTCGTTGCCTTGCGCAACACCTATATAAATTTGAGTAATGTCATTTCAGGTGCAGGCAAATATTGGCTTTACCCATTTCAAGGCTTCGTAACAATCATTGACAGCCGTCGGGAAAAGATGCTCAGGCGCAAGCCGATAATCTACGCTTACAATCACGATGTTTTCCGATACGCAATAGCTTCTCAGATCAAGGTCGTCGGTTTCTCGATCTCCAGCCATGTAGCCACCGCCTGAGTCAGGATCATCTGGTCGTGAGATAGACTTAGAAATTATGGACAATCATCTGACCGTGCATCCAAAGCATGAGCGCAAAGGTTTCATTGGCGCCAGCCTCTGGGATATAAGCGCGGACGGTAATATTGCCACCGTTTACTGCAATATCATGGTCCGTCACACGGAGACCTTGGTCTAAGAGATTTCATGCCAAAATTCAAAATAAATCTGGTCTTAGAGCGCAGAGAGCGTGGTATCGATCGACTGACCTACAAACGGAAGTTTCGCTTTCATCATATCCGAAACGACCTTCGACATGAACACGCGCAAAGCACGAATATCAACAGGGCCATCCTCATCTTCCTCAGGAGTCGTCCCAACAACTTCAGGATCCTCGCAGATGATATCCCATTCAGGATCTCCAAAGGAATATTTATGGTATTTTGAAGTCATTCGATCTTTTCAGAGAAGACAGCGTTGGGGTTGAATCCGAAGATGTGAGAAGGTGAGATGAGGTGTCGTCGACATTTGCTGATCATGATCCCATGAGTTGAGAGACGCTCGGGTGCTTTCGGAACGAAATAGCCGGAGGAATTACAGTGGTCATGCCGAGATGCCGATGGTCGAGCTCGAGCGGATTACGACGACATGGATATTAACAATCAAGACCAGCTATAACCTTCTAATGAAACAATTTCCAGCCTTTAAGAATACAAATCCTCGTCTTCTACCGCCCCTTTCTTGAAATCTAGGTATTCGTATTCGTTGACAACCTGTCGTTGGAAGCGCACAACTCATTTCCCAAGCATCCACCTAATTCCTTCAACCGTATCCTTTCTAAACTCCTTCGCAGCCGCCGTACCAGGATTACCCCAGGCGAAAGCATGAGGACACCCAGCATACCTATCCCCATCATACCCCATCAATGTCTCGAAACCTCACGCAAAAATTACAAACACTCACACTTTCGCTCTCACTTCAACTCCAGCCTCTTTAAGAAGTCGCTCATACACAATAGCTTCGTCACGCAGCGGATCCCGTCCTGCGATCAGGATGATTGCTTTAGGAAGGCCTTTGAGTGATTCGGCCAATAAAGGCGAGAATTTTGGGCTGTGAGGGTCTAACTTTGCCAATTCTAAATCCCTCGTCAGGCTCAGCTTTACCCAACTAAATAAGCAATGGACGTACCAGCACTTTTATCAAGAATCTGCGCCGTCAAAAACGGACTGTCCTTCAGATCATCGATCGACCGGAGATCCTCCTTGTATCTAAATTCTCTCAGCGTCCGAATTTTCGGGCGCAAGTGAGGAACATACTTTTCGGGATAACCAGCAGGAACAGCCAACCATGGAATCTGAAGTACCTGCCCTGTTATTTTGCCGGAAAGCACGGGATCATCGCGCCCTTGAAGAGCGACTTGTGCAGCTAGATTCCCTCCTGTAAAGACAAAACCAACCGTATCTCAGTATACTTGGAAACTTAATATGAGGAGAATGTCTCATACCAGCTGAAGCACCCCCGACTATCAATCCCTTCGCAACATCAATCCTCAACAACGCCGCATTATCTAAAGCCTGCATCCTCATGAGTCCACTACACAAGTAAAGACTCGAAACCACTGACCCATTTCACAGCACACAAAACATCCTCGAGTTGCGTCGGAAACTTATACTCCGGAGCCAATCGATAATCCACCGAAATAACACTGATCTTCTCAGAATGCGCCAAGATCCTCAAGTCGATATCGTCAGCTTCAAGATCGCCTGCCATGAATCCGCCACCTAGACAGCATTCCAATGAGCAGATCAACAGTAGAAGCGGGGGAGGACGAACCGTGGAACCAGGTATAGAGAGGAAATGTGTGTGCGGGAGATTCTCCGTCCGGAATATATGACCTGACAATTATCTTTCCGCCCTCCACATCAACTTCATGATTCTCAACACTAATTCCCGTCTCTTCATTCCGAGGTGAGCTACAAAACCACACAGCCATAGAGGAAACTCACCTTGGAAAGGAAGCGCAGCTTTCAAAATCGGTATAATATCAACCGATATTTGCGTTCGTATAAGAGCGAGATCGAATGGTGCATCTGGAGGGACCTGAGCTAGGATATGACTGCTGATGACGTCCCACTCTGGGTCCCCGAAAGAATATTGAGCATTCTTCGAAGTCATTATTCAGAACCCAATGTTGAAGAAAGTCGAGGATGAGGATAAGGTAGTGCCTTCTTGGTGAAGTCTCATATCGATCGTCTTATATGGAATACGTCGCCATTCGAGATCGAAGACGAACATTGAATCACCGCGCGCAAACTAGTACTGCGATCAGCTTCGAAAATTCCGATCAAGACGAGTCACGAGAATAGGAGTGTGAGTGTCGACCCTGTAGGATATAGAAAGAGCATAATTGAGCGGGTGGGGTCCACATGTCGTCCAAAGTCATTGATCGATCAGGACATGCTCGTGAGACGGGATCAAAATTCCCTGCACGACATTGATGATCGAGGGGCGCTGAGGGTGGGCAACTAATTGTTCACTCGGTCTTCTTGGATACCCGAGCCTCGGCTCGGTCATCGATCACCGACCCCCGCGTTTGCTATTGTAGAAAGGGAACGAGTCAGAAGATAGAAAGATGCGTGTATAGCACGCCATGGCTCTCACTGCTCTCTCAAAATAGAACATCTTCAAAGCAGCAATTCTCCGAGTAATATTACGTTGAAAGGTCATCATAATAGTACCCAAGCTTCACTATTTGTTGCAGTTGCCCGTCGTAGGAAGGGAACGTAGCAGGATGTATGTGTAGCACGCTGTTCCAATCCCGAAGCTCGTGGAAGCGAATGCACGTATGATTCTAGGAAGGACGAAATGTGGTCTCTACCCAAGTTTAGGTTCTACTTATTATGGTTGCTATTTAGCCACGATCTCCGAAAGAGTTGTCAATCGAAAGTGGGGGAAGAAATTTGATATACCAAGTCATTGGAACACAAGTTTCACCACTTATTAGAATTATACTTGCGAATTAAAAGAGTTGGGGGTGAATCCAGACATACAAATACAAACGGGCTCCAAGACTCGCACAACCGTTCCTCAACTCGTCGATCTCAAAGACATTTTAAGGCCCAAGCAACCACTTAATCCCCTCCTCCGCATCCCTCCTCCACTTCCTCGAAGCCTCAGTATTGGGATTTATATGCGTAAAAGCATGCGGACATCCCTTATATCTACCCCCATCAACCCATCAACACCTACTATTTCAAACCGGCAAAGAAAGACTCACATTTCCGACCGAACTTCTACACCTGCATCCTGGAGCAGTTTGGCGTAGAGAATCCCTTCGTCTCGGAGAGGATCACGTCCGCATATCTGTATGTATGCCCTTGGAAGACCGGTGAGGGAGGGAACGAGGAGGGGGGATAGGCGAGGACTTGTAGGATCCAATCCCGCCATTTCTTCCAATCCCACACATCAGTACACTGATTATCTGAAGTTGGGAATGATCTTACCTCGGGTTCGAGTCTGGAACGATTTAACAAGTAACCCCATATCCGCAAGATCTTCATCCGACCTCAAATCATCTTTATACCTACAAACACCAACACCGATACGACTCATCAGTCGCATAGTATGAAGTCGAAGTTGATGACGGAACGTACTTGTCGGGATATCCAGCTGGTAAAGCCAAAAAGGGCATTTGAAGGAGCTGACCTGATATAGTTTTCGAATAGAGTGGATCTTCTCGGGCGTGGAGTGCGACTTGGGCAGCTAAGTTCCCTCCTGAAATGTTACATTCAGCAACGGAAGAGAATATCACGGCGGAAGACGGACCTGCGGAGGATCCAGCGACGATAACACCTTTTCCCAAATCCGCTCTCAATAATCCCGCATTAGCAATAGCCTTCCCACAAAAATCAACTCATCAACCCGGGATACTGAGAAGGACGTAAACTCACCCATTTAAATCCAACCAACGAATCATCGATCGGCGTGGGGAATTTATACTCCGGCGCAAGTCGATAATCAACGCTCGCGATAGAGATCTTCAAAGAAGTACAAAGAATCCGCAAATCCGAATCGTCTAATCCAAGATCGCCCGCGATCCACGCTCCACCTACGTGTACTTGAGCATTTTCGGGGAGAAATTTGGCAGGGGTGGGCGTACCGTGAATCCAGATCATGAGAGGGAGAGTATCAGCGGAATCTACATCGGGGATGTACGAGCGGACAGTGATCTCTGCACCATCGACAGGAACTTTATGATCCGTAATAGAAAGACCAGTTTCTACACGCCGCCAACCTGAGTTCCCCCGCAAAAACAGATTCGCAACAAACAGCGTACCAATCCAAGGCAAACTCTTCTTCAAATCCTCAACGACATTAACAGACATCTGTCTTCGAAAGTGTTCCACATTGATCGGAGCATCCGAAGGTCTATTCGCGAAAATCGTAGCGCAGATTTTATCCCATTCGGGATCACCGAATGAGTATTGGGCGTATTTCGAGGTCGATGTCATCTTGGGACTCGAGAGATCGAGGATGATCGACTGGAGAGTTTGGAGAGTTGGATCGGTTGTCGAGTGCCTGAGGACGTTCTTATAGCTTCACGTTGACCTTATTCGGAAAGTGACTCACCTCCATCACCTCCTGCTATTTTAGGTTAGCACAATTCGCACACACACTTGACTGATCGCACCCAGATCTCGAGAAATACGTTAAGCAAGCATCCATAACACCTGAGCTGCACGATCGATCGGAGTCTAAACCAACTCCCAACTCCCCAAAGAAAGCTTACACTCTCTCATTCTCATAAGATCCCCCGCTGACCCAATTCAACATGACAACTCTCCTCCCAACAACTGCGCTCCCGCATCTTCGAACACCTCCCCGATCAAAAGATCGACGCCGTGACCTCGAATCCACCAAGCTCCCGGTCCCAAAAGACTTGCGCGTCGTCCAGGCATCCCGGCACGGCTTCCCAGCCCACACCAAGCCGCGCGCAACCCTCCCCGGCATCCTTCCGTCGACAAAATATAATTAGATGTAAATCCCCTCCTACTCGCCCATCGAATATACTTACAAAGCGAGCCTCAAAGCTAACGCAAGCCCCTCCGTTTCCCGGCACCTCCTAAATTCGCCTAATCAAGCACAAGCCTCGCATGCGGATCCCCTAATTTAATTTTCGGCTCATCTTTTCAAGGTAATGGGGGTGGTTATTCTCGGCCATCGTGCGTCGTCGTCGAGGGGTACGAGCCGTATATAAAGCGTACGTCCTCTCGCTATCCCTCGCTATCCCTCCAATTTCCTCACTGAATATTCCCCTATCAATCTCAGAACAGAAATCCAATGTCTTCCACTACTACTTCCCAAACTCCCGTCGAATACCGTCGTCTCGGAAACTCAGGACTGAGAGTATCAGTCCCCATCGTAGGAGCTATGAGTTTCGGTGATCCTCGTTGGATGGTACGCCCTCATCACTTCTTCTTTCTTTCATCTGCTGATAGCGTACAGAAATGGGTCAAAGGCGAAGAAATCGCTCTTCCCATCCTTAAAGCAGCTTGGGATAGGGGCATCAACACAATCGATACAGCGAACGTCTACTCAAACGGCGAATCCGAACGTGTCATCGCCAAATTCATCAAAAAGGTCCCCTCCTTCCCCTCCTTTCACCGTTACTCATCTCTTACTGACATGGAAATAGTACGACATCCCCCGCTCCAAACTCCTCATCCTCACAAAATGCACCGGCCTTGTCTCCGAAAACCCCTCCGAGCTCTCCTGGGTCCTCCCCCACCTCGTCGACCTCCCCCAATACGTCAACCAATCCGGCCTCTCCCGCACCGCCATATTCAACCAAGTCGAAGCCTCCCTCGCGCGCCTCGAAACATCCTACATCGACCTCCTTCAAATCCACAGATTCGACTACAACACCCCCGTCGAAGAAACGATGGAAGCTCTCCACGATCTAGTAAAGAGTGGAAAAGTTAGATATATTGGTGCGAGTTCGATGTGGACGTGGCAGTTTGCGTGGATGAATAGCGTTGCTGAGAAACATGGGTGGACGAAATTTATTTCGATGCAGGGACAATATTCTCTCTTATATCGTGAAGAGGTACGTCTTATTTCCCCTCCCTCCTTTTCCACATCCTCTCCCCCCTCTCTTTCTCTTTCGGCTATATCATTGTGCTAATGAATGCAAAGGAACGCGAAATGAACGCCTACTGCAACAAATTCGGCATAGGCCTAATCCCCTGGGGACCCCTCTCCGACGGCCACCTCGCCCGTCCCCTCGGTGCCTCTCAAACAGCCCGTACAGAAGTGATGAAATCCTTCGGAATGGAGAAGAAATTCTCAGATGCCGATACGGAAATTATCAAGCGTGTCGAAGAGATTGCGAAGAAGAGAGGGTGGAAGATGGGACAGGTTGCGTTGGCTTGGATTCAGACAAAGGTTTCTAGTCCGATTGTTGGACTTAGTTCGGTATGCGGCAGGCTTTCTTCTAAGTTGGACGAATATTGATGAGGATGCAGGTTGAGAGGTTGGAAGAGGCGATTATTACGGGCAAGACGTTGACGGAGGAAGAGATCAAGTATCTCGAGGAGCCGTACGTTATGTTCACCCCCCTCATTTCCTCTCAGACTAAATTTTCCTGTCTGAAGCTATCAACCCAAGCCTGTCCACGGACACCAATAAACGGCACTCGTTATCCCGGAGCAGAATCAACCTAGGATTGGTGTGAGAAAGATCAATGGCGTAGTCTCTTCGCGCTCGATACTTCGTCGAGGATTGTTAACTTCGCTGCTATTCTGTCTGTCCTATTCTCCATTATCAAACAATCAAACAATGTTTCACCTGCGAGTCATATCACACACAAACATATACATTCTTCGCATTCCCCAAACTGAAAACCCAAACCCAAACTCAAAACTCCTATAGTCTCCCCCTCAACTTCTCCGCAACAACTCCCAACTCCTCCTTCGATACAACCTTCTGCGGCCAATTCTCGTCGATCTTGATTATCAGACCTTCAGTTTCAGAGGGTTTAGGAACGACGTGGAAGTGGACGTGGTCGACGTGCTACACCGTTACGATCAATACGAACACGATCAACACGACAACGCATCACGATGATCCAATATCAATATTATAGATGAAAAAATGAAGAACAAACGATGTCACCGTCAGCACAGCATCGAATCCAAAAGCGGGTCAAAAAGATTTACCTGAAATGCAATCTTTCCGTTATTCTATAATACCGACGCACACGCACAGTAAGTAAGCTCAAGCGTCCAATCATAATATTAATAGAAGGGGCCCAAGTCTCACCTGAACAATATTAAATTCTTTCACAGCCAAAGACCCAGCGATCTTCTTCGCAAGGGGGAGTATATCGGCGAGATAAGGATCTGGGAGGTCGTGTAGTGTTACTGCGTGATCTGCAATGACGTGTTGCGTTGGTCAATATTCGTGTTCGTTAGATATGATTAGAATGGATATTTGATTGATCGGGGAAATGATGGTGTCGGTCGTTCGGGGGGACGAGATGGGGAGGGTTGGTGAAAAGGAAGGGTGAGGTGAGGTGAGGTGAGGAGACGTACGTTTTGGAATGACGAGTGTATGTCCTTCCGAGACAGGATTGATATCCAGAAACGCAACACTGTAGTCAATTATCAAATACTTCAATTCTTGGCACATGAGCTGATAGTGATTGATACGCACCTCAATTCCGTCTCAGCAATCTTAAAGCTCGGTATCTTTCCTACATAACACATCTCATCAGCTCATCCATTCTAAACTCAAGCACGAGCAAAGGGCTCGAATTCCGAGCCGGAAGAGAAAGAGATCAAGAACGCTGACATACCCTGAATTATGAGACAGAATATACACCCGTCATCTAACGTCCCTAAGCCTGAGCTTAAGGGATAAATCGCCGCTTGATTTGACATTATATCCAAGTCCGAGTCCTTTCTATCGATGTCTGCCAGGCCGAGTCCTAATGCTCATTGTCAGCAACCGATACCTGCCGCCGCCCGAGCCAAACAGAACTCCTCAGTCGATCTTACCAGATCCTACTACAGTAGGGGTAGACCTAGATCTAGAAGCTGAAACTTACCGTGACGAACAGCTTGAAAGTTGCGGAATCAATAATACCCGTACTGGTACCGTCACGAAGTTGGACCTGCGAATCAAAATATCAATGTCGTTCGTAAATCGCAAGCTAGATCTGTGCAGATAGTGTCTCTGATCTCCAGCTCGGAACGACCTTGATAGCTATAAGCGCCCTGTGCACACCCAGCCGTTCCTGATAAGCGAAACACTCTGATTGGTCATTGGTCACCTACACCAACGTGCCCGAGCTTTCGGCCGATGCCTCATTGCTTCCGCAAGGTCGAGACAACTTGGCAAACGACGAATGAGGCAAAGAATGATGAATGATATAGAGAATATTCAATGGCATGCAGTAAACGACAGAACTAGATATCGACTTCGACTACGTACTCCCCATCCCATCCCATCCGCAATACTAATACTGACAGTCCGATAGTCCACAAAAAATGACAGTGACAGAAACGAAAAATGACAGAATAAGTCTCCCGGTATAACAAAACAAGAACAAGAACAAAAATGTCAACGTCAAAAGTCCAAATCCAATATACCGTCCTCCAAAATCCAAAATCCAAACCAAGCCAAACCATCCAAAGGACGAAAGAGAATCCACGAAAGGACCACGATAAATCTCCACCCAAACGTGCTCGCGCGAGCTCATAGACTCCCCACCAAACTCCCCACCCCAACCCACTCCCAAGATACGACACACTCCTCCTCCCATCAACCCCCCCGCATAAGCCAAGAACGGAGGAACCATATACACCGAGTCGCTCCTACAATAAAAATCCCTCATCAGCTCTAGATCTCCTCCATGAAAAAGCGATGAAAAAGCGATGAAAAAGCGATGAAGGAAGGAAGGAAGGAAGGAAGGAAGGAGGGGGACGTACAAAAGCTGAAGCTCAGAAACCCGATGCGAAATAGCCCCAAGCCCCATCACTACTCCTCGGTCTTCGGCACATCCTCATCCTCCAAAATAAATCTTAACAGCTCCTCCACCGCCCCACTATTAAAAAAATCCGTCCCGTGTCCAGTCCAATTACTCAAAAGTCAAAAGTCAAAAGTCAAAAGTCGAAAGCACCGCAACGCCCAACGCCCAACGCCCATACTACACGGATCGATATCGCCCGCAGCACTATCTTTCGCAAATAGCAAATAGCGGTTGAGCATCAGTCGGATCGTTCGGTCGGCATCCACGACGGAGAGGGATATGTTGAATATTTGGGAGAGGGAGGAGTTGGCGGAGGAGGAGAGGGAGAGTGGAGGAGGGAGGAGGGATTGGTTGAGGGGAGAAGATGGAGAAGGAGGGGAAGGGGGATTGGACTTCGAGGAGTGCTTCTGTTCGAGTTCCCAGTACTAGTTCCCATCTACCCATTCGATTCAAATCAATTCATTGCAGATATGATAAGAGAAGGGACATACGAATGAGTAGCACCCTTAGCACGTAGCAAGATTACTCAAAACCTGCTGAATACTCGCATCGCTCAGATTCTGAGCTTGAATTAATACGTTCGTCGTCGTAAACGTCGTCGTGAGATATGCAGTAAGGAAGAGAGCGAGAGGACTAAGCCCACGGCCCATGGATGAAGCGATCAGATCAAATCGTTACTGGCTCAGGAGAACCAGAAAGACAGAGATAATCGACGAGCGATGATCTAAGACCCGATCGTTGCGGAGAGGAAGAAGCACGGAAGGAAAAGACGGATGCTGTCACTCGTGCCAAGATCTAGAGTCGACAGCGTGAAGCGTGATAGAAGGAGAGATGATGATGTGGCGTGGCAGGGACAGATTCTGTGCCTTTGCGTCTTGCTGATCCCAAGCATTCGTAGGTGTCGAAATGTCTTAGCTCTTCGCTCGTCTGTTCACCAGCGATTTTGAAATCGACCTAGAGGACACGATGGAGATGCGGTTGATAAGACGACGAAGAAATGCGAGTACAAGTCCCGTAGACAGAAGAACATCAGACCTTTTCTCCCAGCGCTCTCTTATACATCCCGAAATAGCCCAGCGACGGCGCCGGCGGTCGCTTACCTAACCAATCACATCTCTCCATCCTCCATTCCCTCCTCTCCCCACCTCTTAGATAACCTCACAGCTAGCAGAAATAGACATGAATGAAGATAGTAAGATGGAGGAATGCATGACGCAATGCAGCGAATGAACGAGGAATAGAACAGAGCGATGCGATGGATGACTCAGCGCGCGCTAAACGGCTCCGCTTCCGTTCAGGGCCAAAACTCAATTTATTTACCGCGGGACACAATTTCTTGGGTGCGGCCAACACACGTCGTCGTCGCTCCTCATTCCCTCTCGTCATCACTCCCTCTTCTCGTCTGCGTCCTCGTTCTCGTCCTCGTCGTCAACGACACCGACACCGAGACATGTGCCGCAAGCCTCTCACCCTCTTCCTCGCCGCATGTCTCTCCACGACGACGCTCGCTCAAAATCTGAGCGATGCCACGATCCAGCAGGTTTTGAATAACCTCGCTACAGGCGCTACCCACTCGTACGTCCCCATCCCCCCCTCTCTCCCTCTCTCCATCACTCACTCCTCACTCATTCCTAAAATCACTGGAACAGCTGGGAACTCGGCACCCGCACCGAAGCACTCCTCGAACTCCAATCCACCTTCTCCGTCTTCTCCTCCCAACCCATCCCCCCTCCTCCCTCCCTCTCCTCCCCCCAATCCACCTCCCTCTCCCAAATATTCAACATCTCCCTCACAGTAGTTAACGCCCGTCCAAACGATACATCCCCCGCCCAACCTCTCTTCTCAAAAGACACAGCTGCAGGCGATCCATGTAGTATGGGCGTCGCTGTCCTATTGAGTAACTGGACCGGACAAACGGGTGCTGATTTCGCGGGTGCGGCGGAACAACAACTTCGTTATATCCTAGAAGACGTCCCTCAAACAAGCGACGGCGCAATATCCCACCGCGTCTCCACCCTCCAACTCTGGTACGCCCCTCACCCCCATCCCATTTATTAATCGTGAAGAAACCTAATGTAGTGTGTGGTAGGAGCGACTCAGTATACATGGTCCCCCCCTTCCTAGCCTACTACGGCGCCCTAACATCCAACCAATCCCTCCTCGAACAATCATACAACCAAATAAAACTATACCGTAAATACCTAAAGGACTCCAATTCTTCCGCAGGAGGCTTGTGGCAACATATTGTCCTTGGGCCAAGTGGGAATGATCCGGGACATTGGTCGACCGGTATGCCCCTTCCTCCCCATTCACATTGAAATAATATGTAAAACTGATTATGATGATGATGGCGGTGGTTGTGGTTGTGTGAAGGCAATGCATGGGCAGCCGCAGGCATCCTCCGCGTCTACGCAACAATCCTCCATTCCCAATTCTCCAACCCCCTCAAATCCCACCGCCAAGACCTCGGCACCTGGGTCAACGAAATCCACGACGGGATCTACGCACACCTAGACCCCTCCAGTGGGCTATTCTTCAACTACGCAGATAACACCTCAACATTCCTCGATGCATCTTCTACCGCTCTTCTCGCTTCCACCGTATATCGAAATGCGTTGTTAACAGGCCAACACCGACATATCCCCTCTGCCGAAATATCGCGCAAAGCTTTGTTTGGGACTAATAGCGATGGATCGATGGCTCATTTCGATGGGGAGGGGTGGTTAACCCCCGTCGTAAATCCGGAGAATACAGGTGTACAAGGATCTAAATCTCCCGAAGGACAAGCTTTTGTCGTGGAATTGGAGGCTGCGTGGAGCGATTGGGTTAATGCGGGGAGTCCGGGGGTTAATGGGGGGAGGAGGACTGGGGGGATGCCGCTTGGATTTGGATTCGGATTTGGATTTGGGTGGGGAGGGATTGTGGTTGGGGTGGGGAGTTTGTGTGTGGGGTTGGTGCTTTGAGGATCTTTGGTGAGACGGGACGGATTGGATTTTTGTGGATTTTCTCTTTTTCTTCTCTTCTTTTCTTTTCGGTTTCGGAGGACATAATACCTGGACTATCGTCATTCATCGTCATATTCATATTCTTTCGTTCTATCATTTCGTTCTGTCATTTCGTGGTATATTTCATGTGGACTATAGGAGCGTCCAGTCGTTAGTCGTTAGTCGTAGTAGTTATAAACTCAGTATCTAGCTTCTGTCACTTACCTTTCACAATATTGCATCACTCACAGCTATCGATACGATTTGATAGCTCAGATATTCGGACGAGAGGAAGAAAATTCAAAGGATCGGCCGAAATACGAACTGTTTGGCACGTTCTTCGGTCTCATGCCGATTGATGCCGAGCTCAGGGAGCTATAGCTGGGCGTCTAATAGTGAGCTGGATCTTGATCTTAGCGCATCACTCGACTCGGAGGTATCAATCGCTCGTCAGGCCCATACTGTATTACAGCTCTTCCAACTCTCACTCTCACTCTTCCCAAGACCCACCTTCCGCAAGAACCGTGACGCACCTAAGTGACCTAAAGGCTAAAAGCCGAAGCGAAATCCGATACAGTATACCGGTACAGCTACAGGTACAGCTACAGCGTGTTAGTGACAGATCTAGGAACGACTGGCCATGGAACGTTCGATGAGTAATGTTCAGTATATTCTGTCTTATCATCCAACGTCTCCTTCTATCTCCTTCTTCCTCATACCCAAGCTCAGCGTCATCATCGTGCGCTCGGCACTCGCACCTCCATACTCCACACTTCATACTCCATAATCCATACTTCAAATCCCCTAATCTACAAATATTGACCTACCTCCGATATACACAGTACAGGAAAAATTCCAAGCTTCAAAATCGCCGAACCAGAACACAGGTCCGTCCCACCCACCCCTCATGCCACGTCCAACTCCCCATCCCATCTCCACCACATTCACCCCAAACTACATAATAATAATAATACTAACAAAACCCCTCGAAGTCTCGCATTCCTCGATATAAACCCCATCTCAAAAGGACACACTCTCGTCATTCCCAAACGTCCGTCCCTCCCCCTCTCATCAACATCCAAGATATCCTGATATATAATACATACCACGAATATCATGCAGTACTGCTACACGTTCTCCCAGATCTTTATCTCGCGGATATACTCCCTCTCTCAAAAAAGATTGCAGGAGCGCTAGAGGTGAAAGATTTTAATATCGTCCAGGTGCATCACTCTACCCCCTGCACCGTTATCAAACCCAAATTAAGTGTTATCCACATCCACATCCATATCCATCCGCACATCCGAATCGTACGCATCATTCGACTCACGCGCAGAACATTGGAAAACTAGCATTCCAAGTATCTCCCTCCCTCCCCTCTCCTACTAATACAATTAGCTCACAAAATCACAAAACACAGCACGTCCCCCAGTCCACTTCCACATCCACATCCTCCCCCTCCGAAGCCCTAATCCTAAAAATCGACGAAAATTGGCCCCACTGCCCCAGCCACAGAAGGTCGTTGAGAAGGATTTATTGGAGGATGTTCAGAGGGATATGAGGGGAAGTTGGGGTTGTAATTTCGTTCAGAGGTTTAGCGGTTGGGTGGTTCCGAGTCACTGGTTGACTGATTGACTGGTTGGGTTCGGTGGGTTCGGGGGGTTCGTGGGCTGGATTTGGGAACTTCAGGTGAATGGATACTGCGTATGTTGTCTTTGTTTGGAATTGGGTTGCAATTGGAGGAATATATATTATGGTATAGAGGGTCGAAGCCTTAAGGAATTTTATGAGACGAGATATCGATGTCACAATTGTATAAACTAGCATATCATCAAAACACTCTACATTAAGCTGGCTCATCCCGCGATTCAAGCGTAAAGCGTCAAATTTGAAGCTAGAGATAAGATAACGTGAACGGAATCAGACGCGATATGTCGATCATTGAGATCCTATCGATCAATCATCACCCAAGGAATCATAAGCTTAAAACTGTGACTCAGGTCTCGCGCAGGGAAAGATCATGATCACGGACATATTACCACGAACAGCTTCTAAAAAGCTACCCATAATATCAAAACCAGAGAAAGCCTTTTGAATATAAATGCTATAGCCTATAGGGGCCGGCGTCTGGGAAACCTCAATTGAAATTCTACCTCCTGAGACTCACTCATTCACTCATGATCGATTCATTCACGCGACTCAGAACTAGCGACTCGAAAGAAATAGACTCAAATGGAATCGAGACCCAAATCGCTTATCGCATGCTATCGAATGCTAATCGCAAGCGATCTAACCGAGCATCCCTTTCTCAAACAACTCAATCTCTCAATCTTAGAGACGCCCGACTCTCATCGTGGCAAATCCTATCCTATCTATACCCATGCCCATCCATCTCCGAGTCAGTCCCTGGATCACCCCTCACACACATGGCTCTCCGACGACTCTTTCCCCAACCAGGACCGTCCTGACCTGAACCATACCTTCTTATCCTACTCTATACCCTGGCCGATTCGCCCAACCCGGTCCTAGTCCGACTTCGACTTCGTTATCTACTCGAGAATGCCTAGCTTCCCTTCCTCCTTTCCCCCATCGTCTCCTCTCTCTCGCAGGCTCTCGAACGCATCCCTCCTCCATATCGCCAATCGTTCATCGTCCAATCATCGAGAGTCGAGAGCCGAGAGTAATAGTAGACGATGAAAGCGAGCATCATTCTTTCGATCGTCGTAAGCGTGTTAGGAGGGGCCCATATCGTAAACGCGCAAAGCACGAATCCCGAGCCGGGTAAGTCCTCCTCCTCACTCACAACTTCTTCCTTACGAATCGACACATATCAGCATGCGCCGTATCATGCTTCGCCTCCCAACCCCTCGGTACGTCCCTCCCCCCCTCTCCCCCCATCTAATCTTCATCTCACATGAATAAATCGTACGTGCACAGTCGGAGGCTGCACAGCAGGCGACACCCCCTGCCTCTGCTCCAAACCCACTTTCATAGAAAGCGTCTCCTCATGCTTCACCTCTACATGCCTCGATAACGAAGTATGGAGCGCTATCGAGTCATTGCTCGATTTCTGCGATAACGTCAGTCCCTCTCCACCCCCCTCCAAAAGAAAGAGTACTCACGAATTGATGGATGGATGGATGGTGGGTAGAGTACGGAGGGATGGAGTATATCGATTCCTAGTCCTTCGCAGAGCACGGCTCCGATAAATCCTACGGGTGTGAACACGCCTATCCTCACCGCATCCGGATCGCCAACATCCCCGTCCTCAACACCCACCGCCACCGCATCCACGTAAGTACCCATCCCCCTCCCCCCCCTCTTCCTCTCCCGTCCCTAATATAATCCCCAGACAATCCGACACATCCAAAGCCAAACCAGCCCTAATCGGCGGAATCTCAGCCTTAGTCCTAATAATCCTCCTCTTCCTAACCCTCTGGATCCGCCGCGAACTCCGTATCAAACGAGAACGAACGTGGTTACCCCGACGAATAAGTATGAGGAGAGCGCAGAGGGAGGGATGGGTTGATATGAGTTCTTTGGAGAGGAGTGGAGGTGTTCCGAGGGATATGGTTTTGGATTTTAGGGCGAGGGAGGGGGAGAGGGATTTGGCTACTACGCGATCTTAGGATGGGATGGGGATTTTGGTTTAGATTTTAGGGCATCTTGTGGGTTTTAATCTTGGGAAGATATTGCGGGTATGCATTTCGTTCAATGAGATACGACGGGAGAGATATCATTTTGCTGATGCGGAAGGGTATGTTTGAGGGAATACGATCTGAATTTGATCGCTCGCGTTTCGCATCAAGTGAGAGGACATTCACCGAGCCTGGCATCCAGTCATGGTCGCTCTCAGGAGGCGGAAGCAGACCACGTCTCAAGGCAGTGCAGATGCCGAGATGCCGTACGGAAAGAATGCCGCTAAAACCGACGTAGTCGGCGATTCCCGAATGCTTTGGGATCAAGCATCAAAAATGACGCAAAATATTAGAAAGACCACAAGAGCCAGAGGCACGAGGATGAAAGACGTCCAGACCAAGCTCCGTATCAGAGGCGAGAATATCGAGGGAGCGAAGCGCAACGATCATTTGTCTATCCATCCGACTCTTACACATCCTTCATCGACGAACTTCGAAAGCGGGAGATAACGACGCCGGCACCAGTGGAGCCGAACACGATCCCCGATACGTCTCGTACGCACAAGCATGGTATATCTTTACCCCCTGAAACGTCGGCAGAAGGACCGCCCAACTTTTCAAAGATAGGTTCGTGGATCTCGCCACTTTAGCGAGGGTCGATTTCATAGGCGTAGAAGCGAAGCGGATAGCGAGAAGCTCGGATGATTGGGCTATGGATGGATCGTGTGATAACGCCTAGATCACACCACGGGGACTTCATGCCGGCTAGCGTTCTTTGTCGTTTGGACGAAGAAAAGAAGTTATCCGTTGGGAGATTAATAATCATGAAAATCCTGGGACGACCGAGACGTTGGATGAGAGCTCTGAATCACCACGAATTGGCTCTCTGAGTGATTGAGAATCATGGAGGGGTAGTGATGTAGCGATCACAGCCTGAAAGGCTGGATCGCATTCGCAGATAGGGGTCGCCGGAAGCTCGCTTAGCGGAACTCGGAAGGCGTCATAGAACTTAGTAAGTTTGCCGACGAATGCGATGACTGGATCGATAGGCGGCCAACGTCACGACGACGTGGAGAATCGGGTGATCTTCGATGCCAGCGATATTTTGAGAGCAAAGGACGATCTCTAGAGAAAGAAATTCGTTTGACGAGATCGAGCTGCGAATTGCCGAGACGAAAGACGTTGATTGATGCCTCTTATGCGGGCGTGAAGCGCAAGAAAGAAGACGACGTGCGCTCTGTGTGAAATAGTCGTGGGAATGTATCCTATTTTCAAACGTCAGTGGACAGATATGGAAGATAAGAGATCCGATGACCTTCTTTGTCAGGGGTCGATCTCTCGAAATCGCATGGCGTGGAACAACATTCACTGATTGAAGTGATTCGTGCATGTAGGTGCCTTAGTCACGGGCGTTCGTCTCGCATATCAAGTCGCTCGAGGGTTCGCTCGAGAGTAGGCACCTTCCCTCCCCCCATCTCCTGAGAGAAACGACAGCGATGCAGATCACGTCCCTCCTTTTCGTTGCGTCTCTTTCGCTGTTCTCGACTGTTAGCGCACAGCTTCAACCATGTAAAGTCTTTGGTACTCACTGCGAGAATTTCAATCTGATTTTGGATTTAGCATGGACTGCCTGTGCGCAATCGTGTCTTAACAGCCAGTCGTTGGGTTCGTTGCACAATGAGATTGGAAATCGAATACGATGACTTAGACGCCCAATAGGCTCGTGTCCTGCAGGAGATTCCGACTGTCTATGCAGCACCTCGTCGTGGGTCAGCAACGTCAATTCATGTCTCGAACAATCCTGCTTCCCCGCAGACGTCACCGATGCCTCGGACTACCTGAACGAATATTGTGGTTTCACCGTCAGTTCATTCCATATGGAGGACGAAAAAATCATTTGGCTTACGATTTTTGATTAGGTCGCTAACGATACCATGCCTTCCTCCACCGGTTCAGCTCCTTCCTCAACCAGCACCGCTTCTCCTTCATCGTGCGTACTCTCCTCAACCCTAAATCCTGAACTCAACGCTCAATTCGTTTTCCAGTGACGATGCTCACCATTCCCACGCCGGTCTCATCGCAGGCGTAACCATCGCCGGAGTCATAGTCGCTCTCATCCTAGCTCTCCTAGTCTACCGTCAAATCAGCAAGCGAAAGATGGATTCGTCTCCTGGTCGTATGAAAGTTTGGAGAATGGTCCGTGATGGATGGGTCGATATGAGGAATCTTGAGGGTCGTAAGGGAGCACCGCCTGAGATGGCTCATGATTTGAATAGACAGGCTAAGGCTGGTATGGATATGAAAACGGGGTATTGATTTTATCATCATGTCGCGTACCATTTGACTTCTGTTCGAGCTGACCGTTGCCTGTATTTTTTGTCGTGTACGAATTTGACGCCAGTTTATTCCCAGAGACAGCAGATTCCGTATCGCTTGCTTCTGACGCGACTTGAAGGAATTTTGAAGCTTCCAAACGCACGTAAAGCCATCCCAGCCATTCCAACGCGTTTCCAGAGGGTGTCCAGCGAGATTGAGCCAGAATAATGAGAAATAAGTCGAACCGAAAGAGCGGATCGGAGATCGGAAGTGACGAAATGCGTGTCTTTCTATTTCTCTCTTCAGCACGGGTCCAGGGTGCGAATGGCAACATTCATTTCGAAACAGCAGCGCTCAGCGCTCAAGAATTCCCCTGACACAACCTGCCAGCTACCTCGAGGCAGTTGAGCAACCTCAAGACCACTCCCATCCGACTCAGCGTCGAGACGCGTTCATCGCAGTCCTCTATCACACACTCAACAGTCTCTCGAAGATATTTCACGAGTCTCTTTTGAGAATCAGGATAAAGATATGACCAGGTCAGTGCCCCTTATTCGCTTCCCATTAACAGATCTGATTGCCTCTTGTTTCTTCTAGCGAAGGAAAGAATGAAAAGCGCGATGTTATCTTCGGTCAGTGCGGTACCACTTTACGATAAAAGGGATCTTTTAACCGATCGAGATTATACAGAGATACGAGGAGAGAACTTCCCATTGAATCACGGTCATATGTGTCACGTCTGCCAGCATCACAACACGTTTTACCTCATCCTTCAAACAAGCGGCGAGAAACCGATACAGTCGCATGGCAGTACTGCTATCGGGGCGAATCCATCCTGGACCGAGACCCTGTCGATGTATGTCGTATCTTTGTCAACATGATCTCTATGCGCTTAACGCGGTTTACCGAACCAGAGATGATCTAAGCGGATCTCTGACGGTCAAAATATACCTCAAGCACTTGATGGGAATGTCGAAGTCATTTTTCGGTACTTTAACTGAAGATATCAAGACAATTTCTGCGGAGATAGAGGCCTCCGTTTCTGGAAATGATGTTCACGGTCAGCCCGATGAGACCGAAGCTCGAATCTAGTATTGACTTATTCAAAGGCTGGACAAAACCTAGAAGATTGGTCACCGGGGATTCGATTGAAAACCCCAACGATTCCATGCCGACTCTCTCATTCAAATTTATTCCTCTTCATGCTCCTCCTCCTCCTCCCCGCCAACCCGAAACCGCCAGCGAAGACTCGACAACGGCCGCGACATCGACGTCTGAAGCAAGAGATCCAGATCCTGCCCCTAATAGCGACCTGGAGCGTCTCAGAAAGGCCAAGGAAGCCGCACAGAAGGCAGTAGAAAGTCTCAAGAAACCTCCATCGGAGTTGCAAAAATCCTCAGATTACTCGGACGTTGCGAAGTCAGCCGCAGATCTCCTGGCGCCGGTTGCGAGCGATGCCAGCGACATTATGGAGAAAATGAGTATATTTGTGGGTGTCGTGGATACAGTAGCTGATGTGAGTATCTTATTATTTTATATTCTGTGGAGATCCACTTAGATTGACATCCGCAAAGATCCATCCGTATGCGAAACTTGCGTGGGGCGTGATATCGCTGCCTTTCAAGGTCAGGACCTTTATTTCTCGGATCTTCAGTCATTGATCCGGCTTGAAGATTGGCAAAGCACAGTTGGATCGCGACCAAGAACTATCCGATCTCGTAGACTCGATCAACAGCGCCTACGAAAATATCAGCAGGCTTTGGACTTCTCTGGAACAAGACTACCAGAGGAAGATAGTGACGAAGTTGTTGATCCACAGCACCGAGTGCGGTGCCTTTCTTTGCGAAGAATGTATCGCTCATCCTGACTTCTGTACGTACCTGTGACATTGAAATATCCGATTCTCAGTTTTCTCTTTGACTTAGTCAAACGAGCGCTGCGTAGCAGCTTCACGGGAGTTGACCGCAAGATACAAGACTTCAAGAGCGGATTCAAAGATCTTCGGGACGATCTTCTAAGATCTACGGCTCTCGAGGCCCAGGTCGTGGGACAGAAAATCTACACGAGTGTTCGGGATACTGGTGACCAAGCTAGTACGTGTTTGAGGTTTCTCAAGAAGGCTCTATGTTGATAATGGATCCCAGTCCTCGATAAGTTGAATTACGTCGCCGCTGCGGATTTCGGTTCGAAGAGTGGCTGCTATCCGAACACCAGAGTGACTCTCATGGACGAAATCACTCAATGGTTCGAGGCTCCGAAATCGACAGACGGCAGAAAACCTGGAGCCTCTATATACTGGTTGCGAGGCCATGCCGGATCCGGCAAATCGGCGATCGCTCACACTATAGCCGAAAAATATCATAAAGAGGGTCGCCTAGGATCATCCTTCTTCTTCGACGCCTCCAACTCCGTCAAACGACGTGCGGAAGATCTCTTCTCCACAATCGCCCGGAACCTTGCTGCAGCAATCCCATCGTTCGGAGAAGCGCTCGCTGACGTCATTAAGAAATCGTCAGAGATACGAACTTCAACTTCCGTCAGAAGACAGTTCGAGGACCTCGTTCTCGGTCCTGCTCAGAAGTCACGCTTAGAGGGGCATGTATTGATCGTGATTGACGCACTCGACGAATGCGGATACAGTCTGGTTAGGGAACGTGATTTCCTTCTCGACATCCTCTCCTGCAGTTCCAGCTGTTCCGCCCCTGCATCAGCTGTTGACCAATCATTGCCCAGCCGATTCTCTCTCAAAGATCTCCCACCAAACTTTCATTTCTTTCTGACCTCACGACCTGAGCAAGACCTCGAAGATGCATTCAAATTCGTGCCACCGGTACAATTTCGCCAACAAGACTTGTGGACTGTCTCGGATAAAGACTTGCATAACGATCTGAACCTCTATCACGAATACCGCCTCAGGCCTCTATTTGTGTCACGATCAGGTTTGAGGCAGGCCTTCGATGATCGATCGCCGACCAGAGATTGCATCCGCGCCTTGACCGACAAGGCCGAGGGGTTGTTTCAGTGGGCGTTTACAGCATCAGAATTCTTGCTCGAAAAAAGATTATTAGACGAAGAACTAGAGGAACGGTTTTCAAGTCTCCTAATCTCCAGTCAGCTGAACGGTCTCGACGAACTTTACGTTCGTATCCTGCAGAAAGTCGTCGGCGTTGACGCCTCGGCTACCCGACTTCGTCAATTCACCGCCGTTCTCGGACGGGTCCTCTGCGTCCGCACTCCATTGCCCAGCTCTGATATACAAGCGCTTCGTGGTGAAAATGAGAGAGAGACTACTACTCAGTTCTTTCTTGGAGGCATGGGCTCCCTTCTCTCCGGCGTTTCGTCTGACTCTCCCGTTCAAGTATTCCACACCTCGTTTCGCGACTTTCTTTTCCGTCGAGTGTTCTCCGAACATCGGGAGAACCCATACTATATCGACCCTTCGGATCAGGAAAGGACGCTTGCGGAGGCATGTCTACGAGTGCTCAATCTTGACCTCCAATTCAACATTTGCGGATTCCAAACATCGTATGCGTCTCAAGATGCTGAGGTCATCAAGAATGCCAAAGCATCATTACGCTCTCGGGGCTTAGGCCATCTTATCTATGCGTCCGTCTACTGGGCCGATCATATAGCCAAGACGTCATACAACGAAGAGCTCTCATCGCTCCTCCACACATTCGTCGACAGCCAATTTCTCCACTGGCTTGAACTTCTCGGCTCTATTGGAGAAATATATGTGGCCATCGGTGCCATTCGATCCACGACAGAATGGGCAACGGTATGTAATATCTCTCGAGTTTGGAGTGTACAAGTGCTCAGTCGTGATCAGGGACATGATGACAAATTGGCTAAATTCGGAAAAGACGCTGGCAAATTTGTCAGCAATTTTGCCGATGTCATCGCTCGAAGCCCGCCGCATCTATATCTCTCGGCGCTCCCCTTCGCTCCCAAATCCAGTCTCATATCGCAGCGATATCTCCCCCAATTCCGTGACACACTCAATGTGAAAATAGGCCAACAACAGATTTGGTCTCCGGTTGATCTGGTCTTCGGCGATCGTGGAGATTTCCGAACAAAACGTGTGCTGTCGATGGCATACTCTCCAGACGGAACGATCTTGATCGCAGTCACCAATAATGGGCTGGTCTGGCTCTGGAATCCCTCAACCGGACAGTCAATTGCTTCTTTCTCTGAGACGGAAGCGAGCCCTGCATGTATTGTCGAGATATCGCCAGATGGACAATACTTTGCGGTTGGATCGCAAAGAGGAGAAATTGTCCTTCGAGACATCAAGACGCAGAGGCTGATCTGGGGTCCGAAGCGCTTGTGGAGCCAAAAGATTGTGTCTTTGCGATTCTCTCCGGATTCAGAGAAACTGTGGGCCGGGGACGAATGGGCATATACCGGGGCATGGGAGATCAGCAGCGGGAATAATGTAGGATCTGTTGAAAAATTGCACAGTGATAGTGGGGACCATCTTGTTATTTCAATTGACACGACTTGCCTCGCTTGTGCTCCTGCTGGCAAGTCTCTCGTTCTATTCCATTGGAATGGCTCCGATACCACATGGTCCGACAGACGAACGCTCACTACATTCACTGATGAAGCTTTCGCACTCACCTTCTCTCCCGATGGTCAACGTCTGGTCTCTGGACACAATTCAGGGGCTGTCAAGATTTGGGACGTTGAATCCGGGGACCTACTCGGCGATCAATCCGCTTCTCATTCTGGTCAAATATGTTCACTCACTTCTTCCTCTGACCGATCCTTATTTGTCTCTGCATCTTTCGATCAGACAATTCGGCTATGGGATGGGAAAACTGGCGATCCTATCGGAAACGCGGTATCAGGATTCGGTGAAGTACATCGAAAGATTGCAATTTCCGCGGATGGAAAATCAGTCACTACGGTGATTGCAGATGGTGGCATCTATGTTTGGGACACGGCGGGAATGAAGCAGTCTGCTTTGCTGGATGCGAAATCAGGGACTCGCGAGCCTTATCCCTCCATCATCGCCCTGTCTCCTGATGGAAAGCATTTATATGCAGCGCGTTCTGATCATTCTATTTGCGAATATGACATGGAGACAGGCGCTGAGCTTGGGACTGTGATGCGAGGTCATCGTAGCAGAATCTGGCATTTGTCGGTCTCGTCTGACGGAACCAATCTGGTATCGTGTTCGTCGGATACCACAATCAGCATTTGGGACATCAAGACCCAAATGCAAACTAATAGGCCCTTGACAGGGCACACAAACGACGTCGTGTTTACCGCTTTCAATCCCGACGGAACCCTACTTCTTTCTTGCAGTACAGATCGGACTCTTCGGATCTGGGACACTACATCGTGGGAGATGATTGGAGCGCCCTTGACGGGTCACACCGCCCCAGTGAATTGTGCCCTATTTTTTGATGCAGGGAAGCGCATCATGTCAGGTTCCACCGACCGCACCATCCGCATTTGGGATGCAGAAAATCGAATTCAGATTGGAGAGTCACTCGAACTACACACCGGAGGCGTGACTGCTATGGCTCTGTCTCCTACGGACGACATCGTTGCATCTGCCGATACCAGCGGTGTTATTTACCTGTGGTATCCAGCTACTGCGACCTCAAGCCTACAGCGTCATCATATCATCCAGCACGGTATAGATGAAATTACTTCTGTCGCCTTTTCCGCCGATGGAGCGCGACTTTTGTCCGCCAGCGCAGATCACACTATACGCTTGTGGGATGTCAGCACCAGAGAGCTGATCGGGCGACCTTTTGAAGGTCATAGTGGTTGGGTCAGACGGGCATTCTTCCTACACGAAGAACGTATCATTTCATCTTCAGAACACGGGACAATCCGCATTTGGAACATAGAGGATGAATCTGAAACACCAGAACTCAAACCTATCGGCGATTCACAGAGATCATTCTCTCGCATCGACTACGACGGATGGGTCCGATCAGAGCATGATCCACCAAGACTGCTCTTCTGGCTTCCTCTTCACTATCGGCCAATATTCCAATGGAGTCGCTGTCAGAAGATCATCGGTCGGGAAGCTTTGGATATCGATTTTTCGCGATTTGAACATGGAGAAAGGTGGATGCATTGTCGTTCATCAATGGAACTCTAGGAATGACGGGAACAGTAATTTGCAAGGTATTAGCTATCTCAAATTCACAGATGATTCTGTACAGTTGGATTTTGTCCTTTATTTCTCCATGTATGCTCGTGATCGAGACTCGATGATGTATTACAGAGTCGTTCTGGACATGTATATCGAGTGAGAATTGACAATACGCTGGTCTTTAGATTGAATGCAAGACGCAATTTGTTCCAGGAATTATCTAGTAGACAGAGATATAGAACACGGAGGAGTGATTGACAGATCAAATGCGAAGACCCCAGACCCAGATGACGGGAAGAGACAACAGAGAAGGCTTATCCCAGATATATTCTTCCTAAGCCACCAACCCCCGACCTCGTCCTCTACTAGTAGCCTGACAGGAACCGGCGTTTCGCTCTCCCAATCACCTGTGCTCAATCCCAGATCTTTCGCATCATCTCCGATTCCTCGCAAAGACAACATTCCTATTTTATCGATCAATGCCGGACAAGATGGAGGGAAATGAAAGTCTCACATCATCACTAACCAGACTTGATGGCTATTTCGGCGGACCGGGGAGAAAAGAGCCTGATGTCGTCTTTTTCTGAAGCGAAGCAGGAGGAGGAGGGCGAACGGTGGATGCATATGGAGGAGAGCGACGGCAGTGTGGGTCATGGGTTTGAGACAATGAGATATGTTCAGGTCGACGAGGAATTTGCTGGCGCGACTTGGAGTATAGCAGCCAGTTCAACTCACTGAGTAGATTCGTGATGAAGAATAGCTCCCAGCAATAGCTAGACGAGAGAAGTATCATCCCGAGAGGATTGAGGAATGGATGTCGATGGGAGGTCTCTGGCCGTCGTCGAGTCCTTGGGCACGAAGAGCCAGGTTTGCAAGCACCCGATGTCTGACTGAACCGCACATATCCTAATAGGGTACGATCAGCAACCACTCAACTCATCATTGTCAATGCATTACCTGGCGAATAGCAAACTCACGCTGGCAATTCAGCTTCAATCGATTGCAGTTCGTCTATCCGTCGGGAACGCTATGCTCATTACCTAATCTCATCCGAAGTCCTGCATCGTCGCACCGAATCGCTCACAGTATATTCCTCAATAATCCGCTGACAGAATCATCAACCCTGCTATCCAACTGATAATCCCATCATCTGAACGCTCAGCAGATCTCTGACTCTCAATGCTCGGACCTCGGCCCAGGGTATGAGAGGTTTGATTTCTCCAGTACGCCACATTTTCTTTCCTGACGATTTTCGTGCGAGAGCTGATGAAGAATGGCTTCGATAGTCTTGCTCTATGTCTAGTCTCACCTTTCGGAACGACACACGGCGCTAGGATTCCAGATTTCTGCCCAGACGCGATGACATCCGTGACGTGGCTTCTCTCTCTCGCACGAGCCTGGGGGCTGTCTCTTGCATTGGTGAGTCCTCCATCGTCTCTTCAACTGTAAAGATGTGTTGATGTATATCCCGAGCATAGATTCTCGTGCATGGTGACGAGCGTGCAACTTGGATATACATGGAGATGGAGATGGGTTGGCTGGATCTCAGGTCGATCAAGGCTTGGAAAGCACTCGGGCTGGTGTACGAATGGCTTCATTGGTGCGTATTCCCAATGTCTCGTTTCATATCCAAGCCTAACGTCCGTTCTATGCATTTGATCAGCCGTATCGAATGCGGCTAAGCATCATATCGTGACACGATTCGTTTGTGCTCATCCCCTCTCTTCGCTCTCAACTAAGGTCCAAGATCCTGCCTTACTTAACATCCTGACATCATCGCGCGAAATATTCCTCGTTCGTCCATCATAAATTATGCAGAGAAAATTTCGCTGCCCCTCTACGCATCGACCGAAAATTCGTGGCTTGATGGCAGATGTAAGGTATGCATTTGTCTGGTTTGATTCAGCATTGATTTCTCGTCATCTGCTGCGCAGAAAGTCTCCAACTAGTGTCGATACACCCTTGTCCTCCGTCCAGCAAATTTCACGCCGATAAAAGAGACCGAAGATGAACTCTAGTAGTCTACCTTATCCTGCAGATCAAAGTGTCCCTCTGATAAGCGCATCCTCACTAGCAGAAGCGCACCATGAATTCAAGATCTCACCAATACTTTCCCCTCAAAATTTCTCGCTCGACTCATTCGTATCACACGCTCCCCGAATCAAGATTTCAGATCTTCTAACGGGCCCTCTTCGCTAACGCACTGTATCTACGTGCCACCGTATTGTCAGACCCCAACTTGCCTCAAGCCAAATGCCTCGGTGTCCTTCCAGGACTTAAGGATCGAAGCATACGCATGTCCTCGGCCGCTTCCAACAAAAATCGACAATAATGGCCAGTGGCCCTTCCTCCCCTCTGCTTCGCGATCCATGGCTTGAAGCATTCATCGCCGAATGTCTCCTGCCTCTCTCTGAATCCGTTGCTCTTTGAATCTCGTGCTCCTCCCTCAATGTCTTTTCGTCTACGTCCGAGATCCGATTCCGAATTTCCTGTCAGATCGAATTAGTCATGAACTCGAGGTTGGCTGCATACGCCAACATCAAAACAGTCTTCACCCCGCACTCAGCTCGTTCATCCCTTTCTTCAGAGACTCTCCCAGATCTACGGTATCGGTGGCACTCGACGGAAGCGATTTGAACAGCACGGATCGAGGATTATCGATATAATCGCTCGGAGAACATCGGTTCATTGGCTGTAGGCTTGGTTAATGGCTTGGCATACGTCGCTATTGCTTTCAGATATCGAATCTCTGTCGTCTTGTATCCCGTTGTACTTTCACCGAGTTCCGGTCTCATCATCATTTTCTTCGTGTTTGGCCTGAACTTTACAAAGACAGCCCAAACGAAGTAAACATTGATTAGAGTAGAAGCGCTCATACCCACACCAGAACGAACTACATGATCTCTTCGGAAGACATTCTTTCGTCAGTATCGCCCAGATCTAGCGGCACAAGACGCCGGAAAGAGAGTCGAATCGAAGGACCCATTGACCGTCCTGCAAATTTTCAACCGACGGAGGACATCATATTCGAAACCGACTAGAATAACGTCCATGTTGACCGCGATACGAATAAATGCGAAATGATCCGCCGAGCGAGGATCGAAAGAAACGGGATCAAATTCGATTGAAGGCGATGCCTTGGATGAGCTCGGCAGCAAGATCGGCTGAGCTGCCGGGTAGACAGCTGGGTAGACCAAAGCTCAAGGCTGTGATGACGTAATCCATTAGCTAGCTGTTGCTTCAGCCGGACGCGATCCATTTTCTGTCATTTATTGCTGCGAATAATGGCTCATATTGATCGATTCAGTCTATGTAAGGAACTGAGTGTCCGTGATGAGTCTCAGTGCCGTGTATTAATCAAGTCGATTTTCTGGTGACCGTCCGAAACTCCGACGCCGATGCTGCATCCGTCTGAGCATCGACCTCGTTCAACAGCAAGCTCTATCTCGTCGACCCCGGGATCACTTTGCAGCAGACACTCGTCTATTTTCCTCTCCATTCGATCATTCTCCACCCGTACTCCCGAACATGGTCCACCAGCCTCACATCGGATGTCATTGGCTTGCATAAGAGCGCGACAAAAGTCAACCCAGGGATATCTACATGGCATCCATAGGCCATGTCTTCCCCCTTTCTCTATCACCCTGCGTCGCATATAGGAGTCTATCAACCCGTGGTAGATAAGGGGTGTTAGATGGCCGTGGGATCAACCGTCAGGATCGTCGATACCGGCTCGAGTATTCCAGCACCCTCCCTGCGCGTCGCAGACATCTACAGCGCAGCTTTCATATGTGCAGCAGCCAATATTCATTATCAAATACAAGATCGTCAAGCTTTCCGCGACTCTCATGTCTCGATTCAGAACGTGTGAAGGGTTCGAATGGTACCATTCATTCAGACGCTCAGGAACCGTCGACAGCCTCGAGGCAGTGCAGCCATCGACGGTCCTTGTTCTTCGCATCCAACACCCTCTCACTGCGATTCTCTCATCCGTATCAACTATCATCTTGCCGGAACGCACTGAGAGGAGCACGGAATAGCCATGACGAGGTGAGAGCTTCGATGAAGTGTGGGCTGGTGTTTAATTGAGTCTCTATCGCAGCGCTGCAAAAGATACAAGGCGCAATATCGCTTTTGGTCAGATATAGAGCAATTCTTGGGTCGTTTCAGAGATTGATTGAGGCCAGAAATCCGAGGAGCTAACTTTCCGATTACCCATGGCCATATTTGCAACCTGTTCCAGCACGACAACACGTTCTACCTCACCCTTGGAGTCGACAACACGAAAGCTACCGAATCAAAAGGCATGGCAGGAGGACCGGGTCCCGCGTGGACCGAAACAATCTCCATGTGAGTCTCACAGTGATATATATGCAGTCATATTAACAAATATTGTGTATGCAGCGAAGGTCTCAGTAAAGTCCTCACGGTCAATATTTATATCAAACATGCGATGGGATCAGATGTATTCTTTGGTACATTGACTGCAGAGATAGCGGAACTCTCTTCGGAACTGCGCGCGTCCAATACGGGAAATGGGGATCAAGGTCGGCTCAATAAATCCATGCTGATCTTAATGCTGATTTATTGAAGGGTGGACTAAACCTCGAAGAGTAGCAACCGGAGGACACGATTCCGACGAATCCATGCCCACTCTCTCTTTCAAGTTCACCCCTCTCGACCCTGCTGAAGCAAGAGACGACGACTCGGCTACACTCTCTGTTCATTCAGAAGCGCCGAACTCTCGGCTTGATCCGGACTTGGAGTGGCTCAGAAAAGCGAAAGAAGCAGCGAGCCACGCTATCGAAAGCCTGAAGAAGGCTTCGCTAGGCATGCAACGTGAAGAAGACCTGGTGGAGACGGCGAAGTCAGCCGGCGATATATTAGGTCCAGTAGCGAGCGATGCCCAAGAAATATTTGGGCTGATCGGTGCTTTCGTGGATGTCGTGGACAAGATAGCTGAGGTATTTCTGTCTGTTCCGCCTAGCATTGATCGAGAGCTAACTTGGCCCATCTCCGATAGGTGCACCCGTACGCAAAACTCGCGTGGGCCGTCATATCACTACCCTTCAAAGTGAGCCGTTCATCCCCCGGTAATCTCGAGACTCAACAGACATGAAGATCACCAAAGCTCAAATGGATCGCGATGAAGAATTGACCCAGCTTGTCGATGCAATCAACGATACATATGCGTTCATCGCTACATTCTGGCGTGGGATAGACAATCTAGCAGCTTCTCAAGACAGCCTGAAGAAAATGACAGTGAAATTGATTGTTGACACTGCTACTTGCGGAGCTTTTATTTGCGATGAATGTTCTAAGAATGCAGCCTTCGGTACGCCTCTACAGCATCAGGGTTCCGAATGATCGAATTTGACGAATTATAAAGTGAAGCGAACTATCCGCCACATTTTGACGGGGCCAGTCATCGACGCAAGAATTGCACAGTTCAAGTCAGATTTCAAAGAGCGCAAGACGGAGATTTCTCAGCTTCTTACCGGCCATAACTTTGTTGGCATCCTTGACCTCGAGCATCATATGTCGCAATTTTCGTCGGATGATGGTAGGCCATTTCTTTCCAAGTCGTGCTCCTGTGATCTTAAAATGAACAGTGCTGAAAGATCTGCCATATTTACGAGATGCAGGCTATGGGGAGGGCGGATGTCTGCCTAGTACCCGAAAGGAAGTCATCGATGAGATTTGTAGCTGGATCAAGTCCCCAATCATAGTGTAGAGCCTGACTTACGTCCGGATCGCAACGTCCAGCCGAGCGGAGTACGAAAGGCTTCACAACCTTTCTTCTCAGCCACGACACCGAACACACAGTCAGCGCACAATCGCTCATTCAAATATCAATCGCTCTAGATATTCATTCTTTTGTTTCCGATTCATAGCATCACCTCAGTACACAACTCAATGGCTCAAAACGAGAATGGCGATATAGATCAAGGTCAAGGAAATCCTCAAGCAGGACCGACGCAACCGACGGCCACGCAACCCGAATCAGTCGAACAGTACAAGAACGAGATTGAGCTATTGAAGGCTGAAATCGCTCGACTGGCAGCGGCAGCATTAGCAGCTCAGGCGAACCCAACTCCACAACCAACCAACGGAGAATTCTCCATGTCGGCAACGCCAGAAGCGATAGCGCAGGCCCGAGCTCTAGCTCTGGTACTCAAGTCGGAGACCAAGAAGGTCTCGCTACCAGGTATTCAAAAAGGCCATCGAGGACATCCATCTATGCTCGGTATGTGCCATGCCTTGTTAACTTTCCCCCTACACCCATCTTTTCATTTCCTTACCATTCATCCATCGCGTCACCCTTCATATTTCCTTTTTCTCGCATTTGAGACAGGCTAAAGGCCCCTACACTTCAGTTTCGTCCAAGCTGAAGGCCGTTTTGCGTACATTTACCTCGTAGGCTGAAGGCCTCAGTACAGTCAAGCAGGCTGAAGGCCGCTTCTCGTTACACCATGCTGAAGGCATCGGTATTGCATCTAAACAATCGACAGTCTGATGGTCACCATGCATTGTTGCACCTTTCACCTTCCCCTCGCGCGTTAACTTCGCCTTACCAATCGTCTCGTCTATACAGTTGTCCCCCCTAAAGTGGAGGAATGCATTAAGAACTACTCGTACATCCCGTACACAGCCCTCACCACGGCTGCAAAGTTAAAAACAGCCCAGGGTGATGAGGATTTCGTCATCAACAGCTCAGGATCGATTACGGCGAAAGGACTCGATCGCCGTAACGAACAATCCATTGCGCTAGCCGACTGGTTAGCAGCCGCGAGCTTAATTGAATCACGAATCCGTCATCACCACGGCAACGACTATGCGGACATGCTTGCCAATCATCATGCCAATGTACGTGAGCTAGGACGCACGCACGGGTGGAACCTTGCCTTTCAGTACGACATCCGACAGAGGGAGGCGACTGCTGCGGATCGCACAATCGACATTAGTACCATAGACCCTGCTGTGGTTACGCTATTAGTAACAAGGCCGTCTAACTTTGTTTCATCTAATATGGCTCCGTCGATGAATTCTCTCTCTCTTAAAAGATCGTCTCCGAGTTCACAGCT